>OMLC01038437.1:0-15028 GCA_900302585.1 Regalecus glesne
CAACATAATTTCATGGGGACATAAAAAGCGAATTACACAGACTATCAGTGCATATGACCTTTGTCATTCAATAACACATCTCACACTTGTAAAACCCTGAACTTTGATACAATTCTATATCATAGACCAAAGTGAATATCACACAAGTGGGTAAAGTGGTGAAATGACACACAAGGAAAGGGTTAGATGGGCACCGTTTGAGAGGAGAAGGGCTGTTCTATAAGACACGGCCAAAAGTTTTCCTATGGCCACTAAAATATCATTTGCAGCAGCCTCTTAAATTATCATTTATTTTCCTTATTAGCACACTTTTAGCCATACTGTACACGAGCATCAATCCATCCTGCCCGTCGAGATCCAAAGGAAACACGTTAGAAAACAGCTGTCGATAACATTGTAATGTAAAGCATATGGGCCGAAGCGGCGGCCTTCAAAGAAATTTAGCTCTAGAAAACGCTCTAGAAAAACACTTCCTATACAGGGTTATGAGGTATTGTAGTTTTAATGAAAGTTTGAAAAAGAAAAAAAAAAACAGTGGAGGAGGCTTGGGTTCAAGACTTTTTTTTGTTCATTTTTCTTTGCAGGGAGGGGGATGAGGGAGGGGCACTGAAAAATGTTCCAGTAAAATAAAAAAATAATCAAAAAATACACTAACTGAAGCTCAAAGTTTCTAGATGATTCTCTGGGATGAAACGGTTATCAAGCCAAGTCTGCACAAAAGCACAACGCATTATGAACCAGCGTCATCCCAGGGCCACATCCTGAGTGACAGGAAATAGGAACCGCATCAATCTGCAGTGGTACAGATCCTGCATCAGGACATGGCCCATCATAGCAAAGTACAGGGTATTCTTATTTTGGTGTCATGGGTGTATTAACAGATGCAACAAGTGGTGATATTTTTTTGGGGGGGGGAGTCACACAACAACATGCAATCCAAGCCAAAATACCCCCCCCAAAAAACAAAGACTTATATAGCAGTACAGATGCTATATTTCCCTAACTGGTCAACTAGGTTAATAGAAAGAAAATGCCACCTTAAAAGGAACCAACAACAGCTCTCTTCAGAGTATGGGTGGTAATTGTTTACATCATGTAGTTAGGTGGACATATCAAACATAGTGTAGCAACACACCACCAAAAACGGATCCGGTAAAAAAACATCCTTGCCATAATAGATACACCACAGTAGGTTTAGTACTCATGTTTGAAACCCACATTCCTTCAGACACATGGGGGAGATGTGAAGGGAAACTGAATCTTCCAGCCACATCAACGACTTTTAAAAGCATATCGCGGATCACAAGACTGACCAGCGTACGACTGACGATTCAGCTTTGTAAGGCCGCGTCTGCTTGGACGTGTCGCATTGCACTAAGAGCTCGAGACGAACCAAAACAGTCAAAACGTTTCCAAGCCGTAAACTAACAGGGAGGTCTTTAAAACTTCCAGTAATATCTCCAATTCTTACCAAACAGGCTAGCAAATGGTGGAATCTTAGTGGTCTTTTGGGCCACTTCCCACGTAACACATTCAAAATGTATTAAGGAGACCTTACTGAATCGGAGCATCTAGATTTCTGGGTTCCTTGACACATACAGTAAATACAGTCTGCATCGTCACGCCTAATGCAGTGAAATAATTAGGATTGTCAGTTGGATAAGGACTAAATAAGAAAGTTTAGTACATCAGGACACGTCACATCAGTAAAGTAGTAGTGATCAGAGGGACATGGAATCAAGGAGGGACACCTCTGCATCCCTTAAAACAATCAAACCTAATGGATTAAACATCCAAAGACAAAAAAGAAGGAAAAAAAAGATATGAATAGTGTGTCGTAAAGCTAAGTCAAGAGACATGATTTATTTTTTAACGTTTGTCAAAAATACATTTATATTTTTATATATATATATATATACACAGATAAAGTTCAAACAATGCAATTTTAGACAATAAGTGGAAGAAAATAAATCTGAAATAAAACCATTTCTCTTCAAGAAATATATCTATTGTGTGTCTTTAAATACAGATTTTATCAGTGACTGTTTATGGTTAAAAACAGAAGGGGGTGAAGGGGAAAAAAGAGACTGCAAATCAACCCATAGATCATAATACACTGTAGCAGCAAACTGTATTGTGCTCTGGCTTCTGGTGCAGTGGGGGAGGGTTCATAGCAGGGCCGACTTGATGGGAATAAAAAATAAAAGAAGGTGCTATACAACCAGGAGACCTCATCGCATTTAGTGGATTTGTTCTTGTTTTAAAAGTTTTTAAAAAAAAGACCATCTGAAAATAATCACCTTGAGGTTGGGAGAAGTTCAAACTACCAAGGTCATTTTTCTCCGTAATAGTCAGTGCTTGAACAGATCATATCAATGAAAGTAGCAGGTGATGTTGAGATATGACCTAAACTCCATGTACCAAAATCAAACTCTGTATCTCATGAAACAAAAACAAACAAACAAAAGAGTTGGCATAGGAGGCGATAAAGCTGTAATGTGCCATCAGAATTAATTGGCACCAGTGTTGGGTATTGACGACAACGTTTAACATTCCACAATGAGGATCGGTTTGATAATAAGACGAGACCCCGACTAGCGTGTAAAAGTCATCATACGCCATTTGTTGAACTGGACTACTGGTGTCATCAGAGACGGCAGTGTAGATATGATATTTAGCTTTATTTTGTTCAAATAGCACGACAGCATGTAAACCGTTATCCAAAAGCTTTTTTTGGAAGAAGGAGCAGTGACGGACTTAATTTTGCCCTTATGTGGAAAAGATATCTGAAGGGTGTACCGATGGGTGAGCACTGGTGGAGCAGTCACTTCAAGCTCCAGCCTGCAAATGGATTTGCAGCTTGAACTACCGCAGAAAAGCCATGTAGCAGCTGCCCACGCAGATCTATCTATACATGGAACGCATACATACACACAAAGCACCCATGCACGCATGTACAGATCTATTTGCACACAAACTTAACGTGGCAAATGTTAAACGGAGGTCTCGCTGAGTTTTCTTTACACTGGGTATTGACAACTCCTTTCTCATCATCCGCCTTGAGGAGGTGGTCCCCCCCACTCCTGATTTCTGACAAAACCGAGAAACCCTTTGCCGTTATCGAGCATGTACAGAAAACCATGTACAAAAATAAAACACGATTAAAAAAAGCACAGGAAAAAAAAGAAAGAAAATATTTAGGATTTGAATGGTTTATATAGAGAGCTTACTGTGCTGTCAACCTATACAATTTACCCGTTTCTTAAAGGAGCAAAGAGAAACTTCCAAAAAAAGAAAGGAAGAAAAAGCTGAAAGACAGAGCACCTGGAGGACAAACAGTAATATTCACTGAATAAACATTTGTTAGAACTCCAGAAGAGCAGGAAAAAGGCAGATAGTGCATAAAAAGGTTCTCTTTTTCATTTCTTTCATTTTTTAACTTAAAATCAAGCTGCATTAAATACAGGCTGTTTGTACAGGACAATTGCACTTCACAAAAACAGAAATATACAACACACGGAAATGTGAATCAAATTAATTACAGGAAAAAAATCTTTTAAGCTGATTATTAAAAAAACAACAACTGGTGAACTCACTCATTATGGATTGCTTTCTTGTAAGGGGTTGGGGTGTTAGGGGGTTGGAGGTATTAGGTAGGATAAACACAAAGGGGAGACAAGACGGTGGGGTGGGGGGAGATCCTGAACTCCAGAGTGGACCGGTGCTGCACTACTCCAGGTTTGTGTGCACGCATCTCCTTCTTTTTCCTCTTTCTCCTCCCATGAAATTCCCTTCTTAGAAACCGAACGCTCAGAGTTGCGGAGACGGACTGCTGAGCTGAGCTGCTGTGGGTCTTGAGAGGGTGGCGGTTTGTAAACTCTATGCTGTGTTAGTGGTAGGGGGTTGTGTTACCACATATCATCTGTGGACGCTGAGTCCTTGACAAGAGAGGAGGGGAAAGAAAACCCTTCAGACTTGGTGGTACATCCAAGCGATCTCATTCATCAACAGCTGAAGAGGTTTATGTATCAGCATATGTATGTATGTATGGTGAAAGATGGACTGATTGGAAGTCATTCAGGAGTTGATAGCCAAGATCTTTGACTGCCGTCAGTATTTGGATTCAACATCATTGATGTTCTCATTATCTGCACCAGTCGATGTTTTTTCCTCTCTCGATTAAATCAATAATTTGACCGTGCACGTCTAGTCTTTTTTCCTCCCACTTCAGTATAGTGAAGCAGAAAGATTGACGCATGTCTTTGAATTCAGCATAACCTTTGACCCAATGTGCATGTCAAAAACAACCAAACAAAAACCATTTCTATTAATTATATCACAGCTGGCTTTAGAAGATGTGTACTTTCAGTTTTGACTAGTTCAGTGATGCTGTCCCCAAAACTAATGGTGAACACGTTTCTTTGAAGTCATCTGCTGTTTAACTATAGAGTAATTTAAACAATGTATTTATATACCATAAATTACTGCCAAATAATTGGCTATCACAGTCGCCACACCTTTTAAGCCTGCCTAATAACAATTTGACGTTACATCTATTCACCCTTTGAATGACCATACAAGGTCATTTATCTGTTGGGAATGGATGTAGTCTCTGTGGAACATTCTCCAATCTACACCAATCAGTCAATAATTAAAACCACTGACAAGTGAAGTGAATAACATTGTCTTGTTAAGAAGCCACCTGTCAACGGGTGGGATTAGGCAGGAAGAGAACAGGATGTTCTTCAGTTTGATGTGTTGCAAGCAGGAAAAACAGTCACGTATTTGAGTGACTTTGACTGGGGCCAAATAGTGCTGGGTAGACGACTGGGTCAGAGCATATCCAATATGGCAGGTCTTTTAGGGTGCTCCCTGTGGTTGGCATTCATTGTAAAGCACTGAGTGCTCGCCAGACTAGAGAAGCGCTGTGTAAAAATGAGTCTATTTATCAAAACTGGTGCAAGGAAGGACGACCGCTGAACCAGCGACAGGGTCATGGGCGCCTAAGGCTCATTGATCCACATTGGGAGGGATGGCTAGCATGTCTGGTCTCATTCCACAGAAGAGCTACTCTAGCTCTAATTGCTGGAAAAGTTGATGCTGGCTATGATATACTGATGTCAGTGCACACAATGCACCACAGCTTGCTGTGCATGGGGCTACACAGGTACAGACTGGTCAGTGCATATGATGACTGATCCACTACTGACAGTACTTACAATGAGTATGTGGGCATCAGAAATAGACCATGGAGTAATGGAAGAAAGTGGCCTGGTCTGATGCACCATGTCTTCTTTTTACACCCTACGGATGGCCAGGTGCATGTGCATCATTTACCTGGCCAATCAGGATGCACTATGGGAGGACAGCAAGCCGCCGCACGCAGTGTGACACGGAGAAATGTTCTCTTGGGTAACCTTGAGTCCTGGTATTCATGTGGATGTTACCTTGGCCCTTGCCACCTTCTTGAACAGTGTTACAGGCCAGGTACACCCACTCATGGCATTGATAATCCCTTATGGCAGTAGCCTCTTTCGGCAACATAATACACCACAATGTAAACATTGTTTAGGAATGATTTGAGGAACATGAGAGTTCAAGGTGTTGTGTTGGCCTCCAAATTCCCCATTTCTCAATCTGACTGAGCATCCGTGGGATGTGCTGGAAACCAAATCCAATCCATGGAGGTCCCACCTTGCCGCTTACAGGACTTAAAGGATCTTCTGCTTACATATTTGTGCCAGACACCAGAGGACACCTTCAAAGCTCTACTGGAGACCATGCCTCAACAGGTCAGAACTGTAATGGCAGCTTGTGGGGAACATACACAATATTACAGGGGGGCAGCATAACTTAGGAGATGGGGGCAGTCGTCTAGTAATTGGAATATTAATGGTTCAATCCCCGGTTCCTTCTAAAAGTGTCCTTGAGCAAGAATCCCTAATTGCTTGGGACACCAGATAAAATAGAGCCTGCTGGCCAAATCTGACATTTGTATATTCCAAGGGCATTAATATGCCCTGTCCCTATTAAAATATAAATCATTATGCTGGTGGTTTTAATCATTTGGCTGATCAGTTTAGTGTTGTTGTACACTACATGAAAGCTGTTTGCTATTGGTCTCAGTAGATTGCCAGAGTTCAATCATTGTTGAACAGCATCCACAACAGACCAAGTTTCAAACTATATGCAGAGAAATAACAATGTGTTAGTTCAGAATGAAAAATAGGGTATATGTGGAATAGGTTGTATTTTCCATTTTGTTTGAACATTCCATCAACTATGTCCCCTAAATTGATACCCTTGAAACACCACAACTGACGGTTGATTCAAAAGTTTCCCAAAGTGGCAATATTTCCTCATTCAAACAAATCCAAATCAAAAACGCCATAAACCTCTGAAGAAATTACATCAAATTGTCTTTCAGAGCAAATCTCAAACCACTCAATCCTTCATCCATGGAGAAACGCAAAATACTCTGCCCTTGTCTGTCAAGGTCAATGAGTGGAGATGATGTGTTTAAATGCTTTAGTAATGAGAAAATAAATGAAAATGTGACACTCAGTGTGGTAGTCGCATCCTTGCCTTCTGACCCCCCTAAATGCCAAGATACATAATAGTTTTCACCACTTTTGATTATTCTGTTTTTATCCTTAAAATTGGCAACAAATTATATTGCCGTGACAATACATGACATATGATGTGGTGAGCAAAGCTGACAGGGACATTCATTCAATGGTGAAGCACTGCAACTTCAAAGCACACTAGAAATCACTTCAAAAGATAAAGAAATACATATCTATGACACAATAAAGGGCAAAATATTCCAAAATACTGCTGGTCAAAAACAGCAGGACTCTTTATGCCTCAATCCAAGTCCAACAGTTTTTGCCATATGCAAAACTATACAACAAAGGGATCATTTCAGATTTGTCTAGAACAAAAGAAAATAGGTTAATTGCCCAAGAAATACCTGGTACTTGATACTATAAATTAGCATTCAAATGAATGCACTAAATGCAAAGCAGTTGTGGTGGAGCTGGTGGCTGTAAAATGTATTATGTAACATCAGTGACAGCTGTTACGTGGGTGGCAGGTACCACATGGATGCAAGTCACAATGAAATGAATGGACTGATTCATATTTCAAGAGAACTAGACACCATATATCAGAGCTACCCTAGAAGGATGCAAATTAGCAATATGGATCTAGACTCATTAAATGCTTATTTTGATTTCATTGATATTCGCTTGCAATCTATGGGCAGAACTCAACATTCACATTTGTAGTAAACAGGGTAAACATACAGCAGTTGAGCACCCTGACTGGGTGGACATTATTAGACTATTTATATGTACCTATTTGGATAAAGCAACTCTTTCCAGTTTGTCTAAGCAATGATACATTTGATAAAGCTGCTCATGTAACAATAAATTACAGAAACTTCCACACAACTACAACACTTGCTGTTGGCGAGAAAATCTGGGTAAAAATGGGCAATTATTAGGGCTTGATTAAGGCCATTTGAGAAAAAGGCATTACAAGGAAAAGGAGTTAAATTGTACTTCTAGTTTAGTACTTTAAATGTGATAAACTGGTGTATATAGGCATTCTTAACCCCACAACCTATTGCAACAAGTGGGATTTAACATGCAAAAGAAATTGTGTGAGTTGTCAATATTTTGGCCCGTCTGTGTATAGTATACACATATTTAGCCTGATGGAACAATGCTGAAAACGCAAATTTTCCCAGTACCAAAAATAAACACCAACTCAGCCTTTAACCGAATACACATGCTAGCAATTTGATCCATTGATATGGTATGATAGCAAAGGGGAGATGGTTGAGATTCAGCTAAGTCATGGCAAGTGTTTTACCTGGTGATGTGAAACCATGCTTCTATAATGTCTACTGAAAATCATTTTTCTGCAGGCTGTACTGTTAACTTGGTTTGGATAATTAAACAGTCTACAGCTAGCATGGTACATACTTATTAAACCACATCATAGTCTACATGAGGAGGTTTTTGAATACATTCAAAAGAATAATTCTGCTAGAACTGTATTATACCCAAATCCCAGATGCACATCAAATCAAGGGTAACTACTGAACCACTGTTGCCCCTCAAAGCATATTCTATTCTTTTTCTTCATTTTGTACTTGTCAAGGAAAGAATTAAACTGTGCCTTCTGATGATCACATAATTTCATTACACTTGAAATTTGATTTGTGTCCCAAATGAAAGACAAACGTCAAATACGATATACGTAGCATTACTATGAAGACAAAAGGCAATTTATACCCATATGTATATTTTTAGATCCATCCTACTGTTTTTCTGACAGATCATGCAACTGCTAGAGTAGGTACTGTCCCAATGCAATAAGCCAAAGGTAAAAAAGCTCTCTTGTGCTCCATGTCAACATAAACAAAACCCAATCTGACAAGTGCCTGTTGTGATGTGCAGCTTAATTATATATTATATTTAATGTGTCATATCAAATAATTACAAAATTTGAACGAAAATGAAATGCTATGAAATAAAGTCTGCAGTAACCAAACCAAAATACCATGAGGCAAGTTCAAGATGTACTCATTAAGTAAGGTATATCATGCATATGGCCATCTGCCTATCTACCTTCACAGTGGGTGCAGCTATATCATGAGCATGTACTTAGTATTCACTTTGGTTCTGATAGTTTACATTGTTCCTAAAATTTAATGAGAACCAATTCAATTCATCTTACCTAAATGAGTTAAAAATATCTTACAGACCAGTTTCACACCTCGAATCCACTTAGTCAAATAATGAGCAAGATAACAGCTTAACAGAGCCAGCCTATATAAATTGGAATAAATAAGAATAGTTTACCTACAATGTTATTTATACTGTGAAGTGGAAATATTAAAAGATGAATGACAACATACAAGTTAAATGGACAGTTGAAAAGACCTGTGTAAAAAAAATCCCCTTGGACATCATCATCAATTGTTTGTACATTTAAATGAATTCTTACACACCTATGACATTTTTAAGCCCTGAAGTTTATCTCAAACCAGTACAGCACCTTGATATCCCCTGAATTTAGACAAAAATTGGCCAACACTGAGGTCTTTGCAAGTGAGAGCTCATTGAGACAGAATAGAATTACAAATTACCAACACATTGCTTCTAGCTGTCAATCTTGAGAGCTAAAAAAATTCCATGGTTGTGTTGCAAGAGGTAAACAATAGATGTCAGGGAGGAGGAATTACAAATAACCGTAAGGCTTGGCTCTGGCTGTCAGACAATGTTGAGTGCTAAAAAAACCATGGGTGTGTAAGAACAAATTGTATGTACAAATGACTGATGAGTGAGGCCCAATGTTCTTTTCTTCTCTATATAGAGTGAATACAGGGGAAAACGTCATTTATAGCTCTCGGTTTATACTGCTTTTTTCAAAGGAAACAGTGGGTTTTCTTCGTTTTAGACAATTTCTTATTTAATATCATGTTTCGCATTTCTTTAGGCAATCAAATTCAGTTGTTGTGAGGTGGGATGATATTTGATTGGTCAATGCAGAAAAGCCCTCATAAAGGGAGGTAATGTATAATTGTATACCAGTCTCTGTAGGGCTACCCACACAACCCCAAAAAAACAACTTTGGATAGACTGACATATTGATTCTACCCAAGTTCCAATTACAGCATTAGTTGCATTGATGATTGTAATAAACTTAGCCAAACAACTGAGGATGAACAAACCAGTGCATTCATTCTTAGTACCAGTCCCAAGTCTGGATAATTGTGATTAGCATCTTAATGTGAAATGAAGCAAACTCGAGTGCTTACTTTGGCACACATGATATGTAAGCTGCATGACATAGAACCTCTAATGAAAGATGACTGCCATTGACAAATGACAAATTAACATAATTCTTCTTTGTAAGTATTTTTAAATATCCATCCCCATTGAAAATTAAGATTCAACCATGAAACTAGTCCCTAAAAATGCAACCAGATAGTAGTTTTCAATGTGAAAGACAAAAAAAAGATTCATAATGATAAGAGGCTGATGTAGTGAGCTTATCTAATGTGAGTTTAAAGGAACAATGTCTCAGTGGAACAGGGCAACAGCTTTGTGGCCTGGTTGATTTGATATACAAAATAGACACAATGAGTTCAAAAAGCACTACTAATTTAGATTTAAGTTTCAAAGGATACATCACGTATCATTTGTGATAATACTTTATCTGTGTTGTTGTTCGTTTTATTACCAACTCCTTTACAAAATAACTTGATTTTTTTTGTCTTACAAATATTTTCAAATAGAACAATACTAAATAATCAATGCTTTGTACCTATCCAACTGTTTACCCTCCTTCAATGTGACCCCTAAGTTAGGCCAAGTTCATAAGTGAGGGTTAACTAGACTTATTTAGATGGAATTGTTTTACTGTATTCAGCTGATGTTATCCGTGCGCGCACACATGCATGTAAGCTACATTTCTATATTGTAATGATTTTTTACAGCAATTCTAAATATTTATTTCCATTACAATCCTGATGACCAATAGAATACAAAGCTGTTGTTCCTCATTCCACGGTAAATTTTGTTAAACAGTAATGGAATGTACGACACCAGGGTTTGAAATTTGTTAGTTACACATCAACAAGCATGCACAATCACTGTGAAACCTACAAGAGTTTTAGTTTGTTCCAAGACAAGCTGGAGTACTTACTGTGTCATCACTCCGGTAGGGGTTGAGTTTGTTGTACACCGCTTCAATGACACTCCGTCTGTAAGGGAAAGATAGAGGGAAAAAAATCCAAAAAGTCATCTTTCATGACAAGAAAAGAAAACCAAATGTATTTTTACTGATTAAACAAGCATGACAGATAATTGTACAATAATTAACTTACAAAACATAAATAACTGCCAAAATTCACATTTAGACCTACAGAGTTAATTCAGAGCTAAACTCACTTGCTTGCTAGCTCTCCTCCAGGAGGGAGGTTTGGGATGTCTTCAGATGCTAATGTCCGCATCACATGGACCAAATCTGGTGCCCCTTCATCACCTTGCTTCTTGATGATCTCTATTGGAAATCAATAGATAATAAAGAATATATTAAAGAATATATTTTAAGCAGTTTAAAGACATGGGTGAGGAAATAGTTAATCACCCAGTGTGCACTACACCATTTTAAAAGAAAACATCAACACGCCAGAAAGCCAAAGGGGTAATATGTTAAGATTTAATCTTATGGCCAACTGAGCAGAAAAACAATTGGAGTTTTTCTCTACCTTCCACTCTGCTCTCTAGGTATTTATCCAGCTCCAACTCCCTTTTTACAGCTTCAGGAGATACTTTTGGGGCTCCTGGAAAACAGATCAACACAACACTCATATTGTCCCGACTTCCCTGCAGAAAAGAAAGAACAATGGTTACATAAATTAATCATGATACGAAAGCAGGTTTGTAAAAACAACAACAATTAAATCAGCTGTTACTGTAGAAATACAATACCTTGTACAAGCAAGTGTCTACGATTTCATTGCAGACTCTTTCAAGATCATCCGTCACTTCTAGCCTTGACCGGACAAACTCACACAGTTCCTCATTTGCCATGACATCCCAGATGCCATCACAAGCAAGCACAATGAACTCATCTTCTTTCTCACACCTCTCTATTGCATACACCTCAGGCTCAGGTGAGACAAGCTGCTCTGTAGGGCCCTTTCCATGGACACACTTGTAGTCGAAATCTCCCAAAGCCCGTGATACGGCTAAAGACCCGTTAACACGCTGGATCATGACTGAGCCACCAGCATTCTGGATCCTCTCCTTCTCTAATGGGTTACTGGGCTTGTGGTCCAGTGTGAAGAAATGCACAGTTCCACCCCTACTGAGGAGTCCCCGTGAGTCTCCACAGTTGATGAAATAGATGTGCCCTGGGGATATCATTGCTCCTACTGCAGTGGAGCCACTGCGGTCCACACCATGCTTCTTCTCGGAGATGGTCCTCATATGTTCATCAATCTGGAGGAAACCTGTACGGATTCCATTCTTCACACTATCCACTGAGGGTTCTTCGTGTAGAGCACTCTGGAAATCTGGGTTGCTGGTGATGTGCTCCAGGAGGTGCTCACAGCAATATTTGGCAACCTGGGAGCCGGCATGCCCATCATAGACCGCAAAGAAGGACCAGAGGTCAAGACCATGAGGCAGACCAATCACAGATGTGTGTGCATCCTCCATCTCCACTCGCCAGCCTTGCATGCTACTGAGACCATAACTCAGGTTGTTACCCTCACCGTGGGCATTGTGCTTTTCCATCTTTGGCTTGTCCAAAAACGCCCCCATTGTGTCCCTCTTATAACCTATAAATGAAAAATATTCAAAAGAGAAGTAACGTATGAATAAGTAGGATAAAACAGATGCAGTTTCCTGAGATCAATGGCAACACAGCACATTGTGGAAACGTGCGATACTGGATAATTTCAAGGTATCAGGGATATTTTTTTCACCCCAGAATGATTATAAAAAATTCCCAAAAATGATATCTGTACTACAGAACGGCATTAAAAAAATAAAAATGGGACAAAATAGGCGGTAGAGCTGCCATCCTTTTATGGCAAAAAGATTAGCATCTTGGAGCCGAGTTCAGGCACCCTGCTCCAGTCTAAAAATAGTAGACTTGGGTACATATTTGGCTACATATTAGGCGCACAGACTGGCTAGCATAGATCAAATTTAAACCTGGCTATTAACCACTGTACGTTATAGTTTAATATTAAAGCAACGTTTAAGGTTACTCGTTATTGGAATTTTAGTGTAATATTAAACAGCATCTGTGAGGCCATTCACTGCAGGTTAACTTCCCTTAACTAAACCAGCCTCTAGTTGCCACCGGAGTTATTTAAAAGCAATGAGTCTCCAATGAGAATTAACCGATAGTCCGACCGATAGTCGTAAACTTGAATTTAAGGCACATTTGAGAACAATTGTCCAAATTTAATCTCAACGTAGCTCTGATTGTGTCACACTGGCATGAAACTGCTAAGCGAGTGAGGCTTTCTCCGATATCAATTCACTCCCAAATAAATAAATAAATAAATAAACATAAATTGGATAAAATAATAGTTTGAGCACCGTAGGTGAAGTAGAACCAAAATAAACAAACACCTCTGCCTCTTCACGGGCCTTGACCCTTGTCCCTCACGGGCTAACTTTGTCGGGCCTCCCCTCCATCATCGTTAGCTAACGTACGACAAGGAGAGCCTGGGGCCTTCCCTCTGTCGCCAAATAAGACCAGACAACCGAAGTTACTCTTCAGCAGAATGGCAGTGAGCTTAAGAGCAATAAATCACGCTGTCGTTTCAAGCTATGACTTACCAAATGTCTAGGAGATCGGTGAACAGCGACAAAAACTGCAACGCCGACAAGGGCCGAGTGGCCGCAGTTAAAAAGGGTTCACCGTCGAGATGAAAGGGGGGGCTGCGGTTAGCTAAGCTAGCTAGCTAGTTAGCTAGCAGTCGACTCCCAAACTCAGTGCATATATTTTGCGAAAGTGCGGAACTCCCTGTTCTGTGTAAGCCAGGGATGCATTACTCTTATTCACTGACGACGCAGTTTATGATATAAATAATTATCTAATGCAATCTTGGGCCGGAGCTGTTGTGGCCGAATTGAGAGAAGCCGAACGTTAGCTCCAGCCTCTCCACTTGACAGCTCTGACAGCTTGCTAGCTAGCTGCTGGGAACCGAAGAGCTAAACATTACGAGAGAACCCGGATGTTGCAGGCTGCGTTCTTAAAAACATGACATCATCCAAACGGGGCTGAACAGAACAGAACAGAACAAAACAGAACAGAATAGAATAGAATAGAATAGAATAGAATAGAATATAATAGAATAGAATAGAATAGAATAGAATAGAATAGAATAGAATCACTATTCTTCGAAAGGAGACTTTGAACAAAGTAGTCAGTTTGAAGCTGATAAAATTTGTGAATACATAATACAAATATACTAATACAGTTATATTTACATTTGGGATTAGTGAAGGTAAATTTTGAACACCCAAATAAATTATGCAAACATATTAACACTAAAACATTAAAACAATTTACTATATTACTGATATACTAACACGATTATCAGTGAATCAATAGTATACTTTACTGATGCCCTTATATTATATTCATATTCAATGAAATAATACCAATTTAACAATATGTTCTTTGTCATCTAGTAACTCTTCAGCATGTTGGCAGAAAGCTTCTTCAGAATCTTAATTTTAAGGGGTAAAGACCTCCTTTGACCTGACAGCTTGTCAAGAGGACTGCGTCACAACGGCTTCACAGATGTAAAGAGAAAAGGGAGCACATCTAAGAAACATGACACAATAAATAACCTAAAAAACAGGATACAGTAACTATTGAAATATAATGCTAATTTTTTACGAGATAAGAAACACATGCGGTTTTTTAAATGAAAAATAAATAAATTCCGTGGTTGAGGAGAATCGAACGAATACGTGCAGATATACAATCATGTATCTCCCCAAACCCCTACGATCAAGTTTGTGATCATAATATTATACATCCAGTAAAAACCTTTCAGAACATTGATTGTTCCAAAAGACTAATTTCATCAGAACACAATGAAAATAATACGAAAATAATTAAATAATACACACTTTTAATGTGAAACTAACAACCTGGAAGTGACGCATGTAACGTGTTTATAATCTCTGGGGAAGCTTCCGTACGGTTAGACATTTCTACTCGCATCATAAACATGGACGATTTCCTTCTGGCTGCGGTGTGGTGTGTCATACCACTGTACTTGCTGTTTCAGTTTGTTCGTTTTCTGTTCGCAGATGCTGATTTCACCCTATTGTGGGCATGTGCGGTTGGAAGCAAACCAGGCAAGTACAAAGTGTTTGATTGGTCGATTTCAAAGTTTTATCCTCTGATATTCTGAGACTACGGTTACCCAGGAACTGCCCCCTCCAAAAAAAATATAAAAGTCAACCACAGC
>OMLC01038439.1:0-10345 GCA_900302585.1 Regalecus glesne
ATGTCATTGGTGTTATTTACAATATCAAAGTAGACATGTGTGTGTCTGTGTCTAGTTTGCTGCTGGCTAATTCATCTCTTCTATGTATAGTTGATATTCTAGGTTTGCAAACAATGAAATATTTCTCTGAAAAGCACAGGTTTACTATTTGTTCAATGTGCCTTGTTCTTTGAGAGGATTTTCCAGCTGATTGAATGGTCAATGTTTTTGTCCACCAAGGACCAAATGAGAAAGGTCCATTTTACATCTCATTCACGTTTACTAGTCCCCATGTTGTGGACATGGATTTAGATGGAGCATGGGGAATTAAGGCTGGATGCCTTCCCAAAGTGCACACTATACCCCTGGCCGACCACAGACCCTCCACAAAAGATGAAATGTAATGGCTTCAAGATGTTCTGCTCTCTAAATCATTATTTCTAAAACTACACATATATGCAATGAGTATATGGACCCTTTGTTAGTCCAATAAATCATGTCCCTTTGAAAGAACATACCAAACTGAAAGGACCATCAACCAAGCAACAGTAAAAAGAAAAGATAGCTATAAAAGGAAACATGTGGAGGAGGACTACACTACATAGACAAGTGGGGGTTTGTGTCTTTCCATGAGTGTGTCTGTGTCTGTGCATGTGTTTTGAGACACTAACGTTTCTTCTCTCTTATTCAGGCGTGTGCGAGTGCTCTCACTTCACCTCAGGAAAGACCTGTGAACGCTGCATGGATGGTTACTATGGCAAGCCTTTGACTGGCACACCCAGTGACTGCCAACCCTGCCCTTGCCCAGATCACACCAGCTGCGCCCAAATAGCAGAGACAGGAGAGGTGGTTTGCACCAACTGCCCTACAGGACAGACTGGTAAGATGAACCCTCTGCAATCTGACCAAAAGTGTATGGTATTTATTTATTTATTACTTTGATAATAATAACAATAATAATAGTTATTATTATTGTTATTATTATAATTTGCTGCTGCTGCTGTTGTCGTTATTACTGTTGCCAATGTTGTTATCATAATTTTTATAGCACTTACAACACAAGGGGAAGAACTAGCAACAAGAACGGAATTCAAAAAGACATCAAATGTAATAAAAGCACTTATAGGAGGATTAAACAAAAGCCACGAAATGAGAATGAGGGAAAAAAATGCAATTATAAAATGATAACCAAAAAGAGAATAAAAGATACAACAATAAAAAAGCTTAAACATAAAAAGTCTGTACCCTAACAAAGAAAAAGATAGAAAATAGTATGTTACATATCAAAAACCGTACGTCATGGTAACCACTGATATGGTACTGAAGAGACTGACCAGCATTCAAATGAACCCTAACCATTTACTTGCAGTGCCAGGCGTGAGCTGATTCCCTATTCACAACCTCGTTTTTTTTTTTCTTTTGGGAATGACTTTTGGTGGATATTAAATTAACCTCTGACCCCGTCCCATCCACAGCCTCCAGTCACTTGTCTATTTCCTCCCCATTAAGTTCAACTCTTTCTCCATGAAGGTATCCGTTGCCAGATGTGTGAGGATGGTTACTATGGTGATCCCCTGGGCCAATTTGGACCGGTTCAACAATGTTTGAGATGTGACTGCAATGGTAATGTTGACCCCAATGCAGTTGGCATATGTGATCACATGACTGGCCGATGCCTGAAATGCCAGGGACATACGGACGGTGAACACTGCCAGCGCTGCCAAAAGGGTTTCTATGGTGATGCTCTGAGCCAGAACAGTGGCCAGAAGTGCAAACGTGAGTGATGAGGAACGCTTTTGTGTGGAGTTCTGACCAATTTATTTCATTGTGTATTTTGAGCTATGCTGCCCCCTATGTGCTGTGACTGTGCATTAGAACGTGATTGAGAGAGGCAGGCAATAGAATTATTTTACCCATAAGCCCTAGTGCTAAGTCCCTATAGTGCCTCTAAAAATTAGAAATACAGCAACGATATTTTTTATAATTATTTGTGGTCTCCAACAGCTTGCAGCTGCAGTCCTGCTGGAACTTCCGGGCTGCTGGACGAATGTCACCCCCAGACAGGGAGTTGTCAGTGCCTCAGCCATGCCACTGGGCGGGACTGCAGCCATTGTGAAGTTGGCTTCTTTAACCTGCAGCCTGGAAGGGGCTGTGAGAGGTAAAGAAGGTCCCCAGCAATGCTGGAGGGATTTGGTAAAAAAAAGAAAGAACCTGAACCCGATACAAAGCTGTCCATGTTAATTTCTCATTGCTCCTTAGGTGCGACTGTAATCTCATTGGCTCGTTGTCCATGGCGTGTCAACCGGTCACAGGACAGTGTATGTGTCGCCCGGGCGTGGACGGCAGACAGTGTGATTCTTGTCGTGCGGGCTTCTTTGGATTCTCCTCACGAGGTTGCAGAGGTACTGAGCTTCGCCTGAGGCACAGCCCAACTTTACACCACAGCGTCAGCATGCTACTGTCAATCATGCTAACGACGAACAAGAGGAAACGTTTCTAACTCTCCATCTATTGTCCTCCTCTGTCCACCTGTGCTTGTCCCACATCCACTCCCCCAGCCTGCAACTGTGATCCCATGGGCTCCATTTCCATGCAGTGTCACGGCAATGGTACCTGCCACTGTCGCCAGGGCTTCGTGGGTTATAAGTGTGACAAATGTGAGTTGAACTACCACCACAACAGAGCCACGCACCAATGTGAAGAATGTCCAGTTTGTTACAGCCTGGTTAAGGAGCAGGTGAGGTGGAGCTTGTGCATGTCTGTGCATGTGAGATGGAGAGTAGGGAGGAGAGAGCACAGGAGGCAGGGATGGTGGTGAATAGAGAGAAGGAGACAGTGATTATCAGTGTGCTCTTCTGTACCCTTGTCTATTTTTCAAATGCTTACACGAAACCCTATTTCATCCAATGCGTCTTCACACCGGGCAACATGCAACGTAACCGTCTGAGCCCAGCCCCGATCCTCCAGCTTATCTCACCTTTGTAGTCTGTCATGTCAGACAGATGGCCTCGTTGTGTATCTAGATGACAAACACACAGCGGATGCCGCGTGAAGCGGGAAAAGACATTTGCCATGACGATGCAGAGTACAACCCCTATCTGTCCCTGGAGATTAGCAGCAGCCCAGGCCCAAATGCTAATATACACTTGGGGCTGCGGTCGCTCAGTGGTAGAGTTCAGGCCTGCAAGTCACGTGTCATGGGTCCAATTCCACCACGGGGCATCAGGAAAGGGCATTCGGCCTTAACCCTCCATGCTCGGTAGATGTGAGATGTACATTTTATACAAGCACTCTGAATAGTGGGCGAAGTAGAAAAGTCCATCCATCCATTGTCCACCACTTATCTGAAGTTGGGTCACAGAGGTAGCAGCTCCAGACCTAAACCTCCTTCTCCTGGCCACACCCACCAGCTCTGACTGGGGGTCCTGAGGTGGTCCCAGGGTGGAGATATAATCCCTCCACCTGGTCCTCAGTCTACCCCGTGGCCTCCTCCCAGCTGGAGGTGTCTGAAACACCTCACTAGGGAGGAGACCAGGTGACCTCCTGACTAGATGCTGAACCTCCTCCACTGGGGGAGGAGGTTCAGCATCTCTAGCTAGAGGAGCAGAGGCTCTACTCTGAGTCCCTCGATCTCATTCTTTCGGTCATGACCTAACGTTGATAGATCGAATAGAAAACTTGGCCATTTACCAGCTTCATCTAAGTCCATGTCCACCCCACACTGTGGGGAGTAATGGTGTCACGTAAAACGGACCTCACCTTTACTCTTTCTGAGGTTCTGTTCTCACAGGCCAAGTCCCCAGCAAGAGAGGATTGGTTTGGTTTCCTTGTTTGTTTGTTTGTTTGTTTGTTTT
Source organism: Regalecus glesne (assembly GCA_900302585.1). Taxonomy (NCBI): domain Eukaryota; kingdom Metazoa; phylum Chordata; class Actinopteri; order Lampriformes; family Regalecidae; genus Regalecus; species Regalecus glesne. The sequence goes on from OMLC01038439.1 coordinate 3,834, forward strand.
CTACCCTGTGTCTCTGTTTCTATTCGTTGTCTCAGCCAAAGTTGATTTGTGTGTTCTCTGGACCAGCTGTCCCACTGTGAGATCATGTGAGCAAGCGTTAGTGATTCAGTGAACAACCCGTGTCCTGTCCATTCTGAACACCTGCAATTACTCTCACTGTCCCCGATCTCTCCTCCTCTTCTCTCCTCTGCTTCGCCTCTCCCCTCCTCCCTATCTCTCTGTTGCCATCTCTCGGCTCTTCTGGTTAAGGTCTTGTTAATGGAAGGTATCAGACTTACAAGCAGAGAGCCAGACAAAGAGCCAGAGAGAGAAAGATTAGGAAATGGCAAATGGTAACAGATTCATTCTTGTAAAGTGCTTTTCTAGTCTAGCGATACTCAGAGTACTTTACATGGTAGGCCTCACATTTACCGATCATGTGAGATTAAGGCTGGATGCCCTTTCCTGATGCCCTACGGAGGGATCACACCTGCGATGCCCGACTTGGAAGCATGCACTTTACTGCTGAGCCACCGTGGCCCCCAAAAGAAAGGGGGAGAAAGGTATCATCAATAATGAGAGGACAAAATGGAGGGCAGGGAAGTAAAGAACTGGTAAAAATAGATTCATTTGTTGTTGTTTTTATCCGTCACTACTGTTGTAAAGAGAAAATGATCTTCGAAAAGCAGCAGCCCAGCCATTGTTTCTTTTGCTCCTGTGTGTATGTTTTTCTTCTCTAATTATCGCAATTCAGCTTTGGAGAGCCATAACGACTGGGCTGCAGATATTATGGTGCATATGAATTTAGTCTATATGGCTATTTGGCTGTGGTGGTGAACATGGATGCCCTTGTTGCCTGCCATCTCCCCTGGAGATGTTTGGACCAACACAGGTAACTGTCCCGTGACAATCAGGTCACGCTGGGAAACCAGCTTCTTCGTCTTCAGGGAGAGAAAGGCATGGAGATTACTGCTGAATTTAAGGTTGAGAGGTAATTAATTCCGCGGGGCAAAATAAATAAATAAATGAAAAATAGATTCCCTTATCAGTCCCACAAGGGGGAACTTGGAATTCTCTACTTTTTCACCCATCCTATTGTATAGGAGCAGTGAGCTGCCACCATATGGTGCTCCGGGGGCAGTTAGGGGTTCAGTGTCTTGCTCAAGGACACCTCGATATGCTTTCTGCAGGACAGGGGATCGAACCAACAACCTTCTGATAGCCAGGCGACTGCTCTAGCCATTGAGCTATGTCACCCCCTATAAATGCCTTTCACTGTATGACAATATCATAATTTACACCACGGTGCCATGGCAAGGACGACTGTGCCTAAGAAAAGAAAGACAGAGAAGGCAGACGTTCTGATTAACGTGCTTTTCAGCCACATACTGGGCAGAATAAAGATCGGAGCACTGAGTTTTCTCCCATTCCTGGAGTTCATAGATCGCAAAACTAATCCAGCAATTCAAGACTTATTTCAATCTTGGGCAGCACAAGCTTGTTTCATACTTCACACAGCCATCAGCACGATGCCAGCTGATGATTGCGTGAAGCATGAAACAGGCTTGTACTGCCCAAGATTGAAATGCATCCCTTCAATTACTGGATTATTTCATTCCTAGTTTGTGGAGCATCCGCCCACACACCCACAACCCAAATTAGAATAATCCAACACAAATCTGAAAGAAATGATATTTATGCTGTTTTTGTTGCTTGATTTGGAAATCCTTAATAATACTACCCTCAACAAATCCTTGTGCCGGCGTAGGCAGAGAGGCTGAGGGGCCGCCTACAGGATTTGGAAAAGCTCTTGGCCCACTTTGATTGCAGAGGTAGATCCAGGAAGCAGCTCCACTACCCAAACATGTTGAGGTACCAGATGCACGGGCATCACGAGGATGAGCACCAGGGGGAGGATACCCTACCAAACGCACTGGAGGACTTCCTCGCCATTCAAGGTAACATCGACCTCCGACTGGATCAGTCACCTTGGCCTTTCAGAGCCTTCTGATCCATGGATGGATCTTATCTTTCAGGGCAGATGTAACCGAAATATTAATCTGTGAGTATTTGGAGTTTTTTATTCCTTGTCATTCAAGATAAAAATCCCATAGGACTTGCCCTCACCACTAAAATGACACCCTGATCCAGGATGGACCTGGCCACTCAACTAGTCAGAAAGAGTATATAGGACACACGTTCATCCAGTGATATCTCAAAATGGATGGAATTTACCTCAACTCAGACATCAAGGCATCAAGGCAGGTTGAGGATGTATAGTCATGTAGTTCAGCGAGCTCCACGCTGAAAATACAGCATACTGGCTGTAAGGAAAAGTTGGCAGCACATCTGAATAATATAACAAGTGAAACGGTCCATGAAAGACACAGTGTGCTGTCTCTGGGCTTTATTTGCATTCTGCTTTCTGTTCTGGCAGAAACACGGGAGGCCTTCGTAAAACAATTTTCCGTGCTTGAAGTTTCTGCGCACACACTCCTGGCCCAGCTGTACGGCATTACCACTGCTTTGAACTGCAACACAAGCATGACGGAGGAGGACGGGAAGGAGGAGGAGAGGAAAAACGAGGAGCGCAGAGATTTGTGTCAAACATTCACAGGCTCGCTGGGCATGATCAGAGCATCCCAGAAACAGCTAAAGCAGGCGACTCTGGACCTCGATAACCTGGTAAATATAAAGCTCATCACATCTAATGGGCGGTATCGACTCACGGGGACAGAGTTCACGTCATGAATGTCGGACACTTTACGAGATGGGACTGATTCAACTCATTATTGTTGGGGGAACGGTAGCTCAGCAATATGCTGCAGGTTCAAAACTCGAAACTTAATCTCCCGTGCTCCATCCACGTCCGTGTCCACCCCCACAATGTGGGGACTGATCATGACATATAAAAATGGACCTGTTATAATGAAAAGACTGGAAGTCCTTTTTAAGTCGGATCCACAGGAACAGGGTTTTACACTCGTCATAGCAGTGTTGTTCTCTTCGCCTATCTTTTCTATAGATGATTCCTTTCGAGGTGGGGTTAGGACCTAACGAATGGAACACTGCAGTCAATGACTCACAGTTCCTGATGAAAAGGTAGGTCTGGTCAGTGGACTTCTAAATCGCCAATTATGAGCAAGGGTCACTCTGGTAATCTGGCTGGAAGTTCACCTCTGCTGACTGGCACCTTGTCACTCCGTCGGCATTACGGCCGAAGTGAATCAGTGCCCTCAGTAACCTCAGAGGATCCAGCTCTATTATCTGGTGCTTACAGAAGTCTGGGCCCGGGAGCCAGCGTGGAGAAGCCATCCATGTTGATGTCCACCTCCCCCTTCCTTTGGTGACTATAATAGACTCTCCATCTCCATTTTCCTCTGTCTCTGTCTCTCCGTTTCTCTCGCTATACATCTCTCCGTCTGCATTTGTCCCACTGTGCCTCTATCTGAAGTCACAGAGAAGTAACAGTCCAAATTGAGGCTATAGCCAGAAGAGCCACCAGAGCCTCCAACCAGACCTTCGTTCTCCTGATGGATCTACTTCAGGACAACTCCACAGAGGCGTTCATCAAGAACTTAACCGAGCAGTGAGTCAAAAGATGGACCTACTCACACACACACAGACACACACACACACACACACAGAGCCAGAAACACCTGATCAGCTTGACCCTCGGGGTATTAGTGTTAGCTGTACACCGTTGGCTGGGAGGTGTTTTGCAGTTCGGGAGGGGTGGTACACCGTCCCTGGGAGAAGAGCTAAGTGGGTAAAGTGTGTGAGGATATGGGGGTGGAGGGAAAGGGGTTGTTTAGCAGTCAGAGAACAGTGGTTTGATACCTGGCTCCTAAAGAAAGAATGTCAAAGTGTCCTCAAGCAAGACCTCTGACCCCTGAGGCTCCCCGAACGCCACACTGCGGCTTCACTGCTCCTATCCAATAGGATGGTTCAAATGCAGAGACCACTTCCCACCAGCCTTGATTGTGTCGCAGTAAAACACTTTGACTTTCACATGTTCCTCCCAAATTATTTCTATCCGTGTATGACGGCACGACGTCCGCATCCCGACGGCTGCCATTTAGAGTACATCTGAGTCAGAGAAATAAGACATTTAGAAACAGCGGGACAGCTCCCCCTACCATAAGCCTATTTGCGTTCTTCGACATGCTGCGTGCTTGCTGAATCTTCTAGCGTGAGATTGCTCTGAGGATTATCCTCGGTGCTAGAGAGAGACACAGAATGATGCAAAAGGAAAGCCCTCCAAGGGCCATGGAAGAAAACAGGGGTAAGGAGCACAGGCTCAATTACCCTTGCCAAAGCTGCGACTGCGGGCACGTGTAAGCAGTGTGTGTGACTGTGCAGGACTGTGTGCCTTATAAACGTGGATCATGCATCGGCCTCTGCAGCCATCTGAAGACCCCCCCCGTCGCATCCACTTCAAGTGGCCACTGAGGATGATGATGATGATGATGATGATGAGTGTGTACGAAAGGACATGCAGCAAGGAATTACACCTCCAGTAGTAGATTTCTGATGCTTTGGTTTTCGAGCAAGTTACAGCTGCTTATCACACTGATAAGGATCTATTAAGAACTACTAAGAAGTGTGAGAAATTAGCAGAACAGCCCTAATACGTCCTAAGGTGATTAGTTATGAGCTTAATATTATAGAGCGGCAGTGTTCTTCGATTCAAGTTCAATTCATTATGGCAAAAGTAAATTATTTGCAACAAATTAAGAATTGATTACAGAATTCATCTAATTTTCATAGACATTTTGCCAAAGCCAATTTTTATGCACTTGGAATTAAAATGCATGAATTTCTTTGCTGCAGGAATATCAGGCAGGGTGTGGAGGCTTGTACGACTCATCAAAACACTGCTGTTATCACTAGCCATAAATTTGGCATCCTTACTTCTTACAATTTTCATCACCCAGAAGTGTCACTGTCTTGTTCTCAGATGTGTTCTGCCGGGCGTTGGCCGCTGGCCGATAACAAGCATCTGGCTTGATTTATTTAGCTTGAAGCTAAATCAAATGAAACATGTTCAGTAATGTGAAAAATCTGCGAGCATCTAATCAGACTGCAGCTTGATAGACTTGATAGACCCCATCCACTGAGAACCCCTCTAAACACAGTACGTCACAGACTTAAACCAGCACCTGCAACCAGCCAAGATGGCTATCCAGCTCTGTAACCTACCCTGCTGTTTGAGCATCATGACTAATTATCAACATCCTGTTCCACAGTTTATCCTATCCATCCATCTATCTATCCATACATCCATCCATACATCCATCCATCTATGTTTCATTTTTTCTTTCATGCTCAGATTAGCAGATATGCAGCAGGTCAAGAAAAACCTAACAGTCCAGGTGAATGAGACTCTAACCGACCAGCAGGCCCTGGAGGAACAGGCTGCGGAGTCCAACATCATGCTAGTTAACCTCACTTCATCCCTCCATCAGCTGGCTGTGACCACTCTCCACCAATCACAGGAATCTAACCAAACAGAGGTCAGACATCTTCAATAACCCACATGACCGAGGTCACTTTGTTGAATGTTTTATAGCGTTCGCCATAATTTATATAACCCAACGCGCTGATCCTAGTGTCAAATAAAGGCCCGCTGAAATATGGTAAATTTCATGTACGTTTTAAAGAGTGCACACCTTTTTGTCGAGTGATCCATCACAATAGGTATGCATGCAAAAAGGGGGCTAAAAGTTATATTTTTTCTTAATATTCACAAAGAAAAGGCACAATATGAGAGCAAACATCGATATATTTGTATTGTGCCATCACTTCTCCATTTGAATCAGGATGCAGACCTGGTAAAAAAGACAGAAGAGCTGGCCCTGCATGTCCAAACCAAAGAGGAACTCGTCAGCAAAATTCGAGAGGAGATGGAACCTTTTGTGGAGACAGCCACCAAGAACCTGGAGAGAGCGGATCAAATATATGAGGTGATTTCATTTAAGAGAGAAGCTGCTTTTACCATCTAAAGTTGACCTGACCATTAGTGGGTATTCATAGATGCGTTTAGTCTGCCGTCTTTTGGATGTCAGATTACAGCAGGCGTGTAGATTTAATGAGCCTCGCACCGAGTTATATTTTTTGCAGCTGCAATTTCATTTGCAAATGATTGAAGACTAATGGTGATGTGGTAGTCTGAGGGGACAGAAGTTTGCCTCACACGAGTCCCTCTATGGCATACGTGTCTATATGAATATTTATGGATAGCAAGGTATCCGGAGCAACAACGGATGCTACACAAAAGCTCAAAGATTCAAACCCAATCACTTCCCATTGTCTCTCTCAAGCTGAAAGCTCATGCCCAGGGAGCACAGGCCATGGCCTTGTCATCTGTGGTGGCCGCAAAAGAAGTGGAGTCAGAAGTCATCAGCTTGCACAGAGCAGTTGAAAGTGAGTCTCTCTCTCTCTCTCTCTCTCTCTCTCTCTCTCTCTCTCTCTCTCTCTCTCTGTGTGTGTGTGTGTCTCTCTGTCTCTCTGTCTGTCTTCTCTGTCTCTCT
>OMLC01038443.1:7582-23181 GCA_900302585.1 Regalecus glesne
GAGTGCCCCCTACCCCCCCCCCCCCCCCGCTGACAGCAATAGCCATCTGATAATTGAAATAAAAGGGAAATCCTCATCTCATGACAATCGAAAGGCAAACTCTTGTCATAACACGATTCCATTAACACAAGACGCGGTGAAATACATCATCTGACGCCCGGGATAGTAAATATGTTGGTGTAGGTAAGCTACGCAGCAAAGCCAACATAGAACTGCGGCCTGCTTATGGTTAACCAGTTAGCATAATTACTTATTTACGAAAATAGCCAAATCAATTTAAAAATCTACCATTTCTAATGTAATTAATTTCTTCGGGTAGATTTCTTCGGAAAGGTAATACCTGAATCTAGACTTCCAGCCAACAGAAGAGGTTGACAACACAGCCTAGCTTTGCCTCCAGACTTTAGCAGCACGGCTAATATAGCCAAGTGAAGCGCAACCCTCTTATCAAGTTGGCCATTTAACGAGGGAAGATAACGTGTTTTACCTTCATGTATATTACGTATAGGTAAATCTTACGGTACACCAATCATCGTAGCTGTAAAGTAAAGTAATATATACAGTAGTCCTTACCCGACAACAGAGGAAATATAAAACCAGCTAGCCTGTTGTTGCTCCTTCTCTCAACCACCGCCCAAACTTCCTGATCGTAGACTTGGTTCCGCACAGGAAATCCAGAACAAACCAACTGAAAGAAGATAGGGGGACTTTATATTAACAACTGGTGATGCATTGTGCTAAAAATAAAAATATGGGTCTTATCATTATATGACTGCATCAATACTATTTTAAAAACATATAACAGATGCTCTCATGGTGCTACTTAACTAATCTTGATGACAGCATTTGTATTTCAGTGGCATTCAACCTTACTGTGTGATCGGAGCGTCCACAATACGCCCGTTTTCCTGGGTTGACGCACTGGATAAGCGTGTGTCCTTTTTAGGGCAGAACAATGTGGCCTTCCTAGGATTGTGTAATCCTTATATCCCAGGTGGATGTTTCAGGTGTTATAAACCCCCTGTGGATTTTATTGTCATGTCTCCAGTATGGGATTGGTTGATTATGTCAAGAACTAAAAACTCATTGGATTTCCTTATGGAAATCAAATTTCCAAGCTCAAGTCGGCCCTAGTTAGTTTGGGCTTCTTGGATTTATGCACAATGGCCGAAGAGGGACACATACAACATTATTGTCTCCCTTTGGATCCCATAATAGATGGCTTTACCTTCAGACATGCAGAATTAACTGATCAGTTCCTGGGAAGCAGATCATACATGAGTCACAGGCCCCATTATGGTTTTATATATCATTGTGGATATGAAGTCACGTCTATTTGATTCTCATGAGCCCAGTATCAGTTTGCCTCAGTGGGCTGTACACTTACACAACGTTCTGTCCTTAGACCCCCACATCTGATGAGGAACAACCCCCTTAACAAAACCCTTTAACAGGAAGAAAATATAGGAAGAAACCTCAGGGGGGACCACAGAGGGGGGTGTCTATCTCCCAAGATGGACAGGTGTGCAGTGGATGCTGTGTTTCCAGAATAAAACAATTTACTGCACACAACACTGATAGGCTCTTCGGAGGCCATTACAGACCGAGACTGGGACAAACATCTCGACCCTTGACTCTCGAGGCTCATGGTTGCATGACCCTTGACTCTACAGCCTGTCAGGGTCATGCAACCATCTGATCACAGCAGGTGTGTGTAGTGAACTACCTGGTGGAACAGAGAACCTATTTAGGAGGGTCTAATAAATCCGCTGGTTGTGATTACCACCTTAATAATTAACAGTCACCAATTGATTCTGATTCCTTCATCAATATTTTGCCCGCAGAAGTGTGCGTCTCATGTTGAGTCTCCCTCTGGCTGGAGAGGGGCATCCACAGTGAACACATACTGAACACACTGTCAGATTTCAATTACACACATCCATCTCAATACATAACACAATGTGCAGTTGAGGTAGCTTCTGAATGACAAATACACAAAAGTGAAGATACTGGAACATGGAGACAAATTGTGACACGTAAAGCGGACCTCTCATTAGGCGTTACAGTACTAATTGGTAAATACTTTACAAAATACATCCCCGGCATCTCCACTTAGGGGCGACATAGCTCAGTGGGTAGAGCAGTTGTCTAGCAAACGGAAGATGGCTAGACACTTGAGGCAGACACTTAACCCCTAACTGGCCCCTAACAGCTCACTAGTCCTATACAATAGGTTGGGTCAAAAATGCAGTGAAATCCAAATTTCTCTTCGCAGGACTGATAGAGGATCTTTTAAAAATAAAATATTATAATACGTCTATCTACAGTGTGGACATGAATTGGATGGCTGTTGTCTCCCCCTAGCGGACATTCACTGGAAGTGGCGTTAAACCATGTTGGACGTTAAAATCCTCCTCTATGATTTACATCTTCCATCCTGGTACAGAATAGAGACTGAATTTGCAGTATATATCCCGGTGATTTTAAAGAGGTGCATTAGCTCAAGTGAACAGCTTAACATGTGGAGTTCGGGGGTCACACTCAGCAACACATCTCAATAGAAACATGACCTCAAGGTCAGATTTTGCAATAGAATTTTATTGAAAACAAAATGCATGGTTCAGATCAGATCCAGAGCAAACACGTTGTCACACCAAAGCAAAGAGTCTGATCAGCTTCCTTGCTTTGACATTGACATAACAGCTGTATGCTCACACCTCAGTGGGTATGGGTGGTTTCCTCTTTTGACCTGTTGGTGTAAAAATACCTTAATATGTGACATTTACAACCGTTTTCCATAGCCATTCAATACGTTCTAGTGACCCAGAGGCACTACGGGACCAAGACTGACACCGACTACCGTGATCATCTGAACTGGTTCTCAGAAACAGAACCCAGCTGACAATGACACCCATGCACCCGCTCCCCGTCAGACCCATTTATGGCCACTGTGGAAGTAAAAGAAGTTAATGCAAGGATTTGAGGGAACTTTCACATCAGGTTAGAGGGATAACAAATCCTGATCGTCAAACAGAGAAGCGAGGGTAAAATATGGAAAGCTGGACTGTCAAGGACTAAAGACTCTCTCGCCCTCACATGCAGAGTCCCGGCATCTGAAAGCACTGTGACTACAACACTCTTCTATGACAGTCTGACTGCTGAGTTAAAATCATTTGGATGCTACTTAACCATCCAGTAATGACGAGATAACTTTGCCACCATGCTGCATGCTAAAATGTTGGGACATGGTTCATGAGATGATGAAGGTGAGGATTAATCCTGAGCCTTCCAGGCCGACAAGGGGTCGGGACACAGTTCGGGTCACCATGGTTCAAATAGTACATAGTGAAGGGACAGATGTCCCCAACGATACCTGCTACATACCGTAGATTTAACTTTCACACTAAAATATACCACATCAGCCACAAATGCACATGGAGCATCATATCCACCTAAGCGAACATCTCTGAATACAACAGGGTCTGGATGTGGAGTTCAGCTGTCGACATGGACCTGCTCCAGCCACTCGGTCTGTAACAGCAAAAACGCTCAATGAGAACAAACATAAGACAATGACACTAAGGGAACACTGAGTAATGTAGTGCCTAAATTAAAATACTGTTAAAACACAAAATGTGTTTGTGCATTTGAAAAAGGTTTCAAATCCTCAAAAATAAATGTCACTTAAAAGAAGTAAAAGAAAATAAGTTGCCCCCCCCATTAGCCCCAATAAAGAAATGAAACTCGGTAGGCCAGCTGCTGAAGCTAGCCTGTGGTGTGTTGCACATGTATGTAGAAGATCATGGTCAGAAAAGGCTGGTAGGATCATGTCCCTTTACAACACTTTCACAGAATTTCAACGCAGCACCAGTACGGTCCAATGTAAGAATGCCCACCACCAATGTAGCTTATGAGACTTGATAGTTTGTGTGTGTAACAGACGCTGATCAGAGTTGTGGTAAAAAGAAAAAGCTAAAAAAATAGTTATATACATTTGAGAACTTAACCAGATCTGTGCAATGTAAGGGAGAAATACATTATTGAACCCAATTTGTTTTTTACAGTACTGTGTGTCAGCCACCTGTCCCAGTTCAGCATCACCTGAGCATGAGCCAAACCTCTGCAGCTACAAGCTGCACCGTATGCTTCTCTTTCATTAAAGGCCTTCCTGCTGATCTCCATGACATGTTTTGGTCTGACGGTCTGATGTGACACAGTTTGACATGATATGTATGTAGTGTTGATGAACAGGGTCCATGGCTGCCTGCCTCGAACCCAGCATGCAGACTTGATTTTCACAGAGAGGCCTCCCTCATCCTCAGTAAAAATAAAAAAAGGTTTCCTTTTTCACCACGGAGAACAGCATCCATCCGGGAGAGCTCAGGTTTAGCTTCCACTGAGGAACAAGAATTTGGGAGGAATTGTTGCAGCTCCGTAGTGACAAGTTAGGTCTGGCACAGCTAAGTGGCACCACTTGCTTCTTGTGCAGTCTCAATAGGCCAAAGTTGAATATTAATTCTTTTTTTTTAAGCAAACAAAAAAGTAGATGAGGGAGAAACCACAGTACCACCCAGTTAGTTGGTGGTGCAAGTCAGTCAAAGGCTGAAGAGGAGGCTATCTTAGTCCGGCCCTTGACGTCATCCACTCAAGGCCTTGGCATAAACTGGAAAAAAAGAGACTTGAATCAGTGAAGCAACAGTTAAAGTTACAATAATACACGGGTAAAACTGAAGATACTCAAGTGATGGTTTCTCATCAATACCACAAAGACTGAGACATTTCTTGTCGTCCCCCCATGGTTTACTTTGATTTTCACAGTTACAAAACCCATGCAAAAATAGAGTCAGTAATTATGATATCCATGTGAGATATACATATGCTATTTATTTAAGTCACGCTTGTCGTCCTGACCGATCCAGCACGGAACAATGCAGTTCATCTTGACTCTTCCTAACTGCTGGATGATAAAGTTTGAATGTTCTGAACCATGTGACACCTATTTGTATACAATACATAAAATTCACTTTTTCATGTCAAAAACCTCAGTCTCCAACAGCTACGGGAGGTTTTAGGATGATGGAGGCTACAGCTCTGAGGCTAAGCTGTTCTTCAGTCTGCTAGCTTGGTCTTTGAGGGCCCTATATCTCTCAAATGATGGCATGGGGTCAAACAAACTGTGACCTGGGTGGGTTGGGTCCCTACTTATGTTGCTAGCATTCTTATGTGGATAGCTAGCATACACTGTATCCAGGTTTGGGACCACAGTTATCACACTCTTCTGTGCAGTTTCACCACCTGGACCAAGTCATCCCAGTTTGTGGCAATGTGGGTGGCATACCACTTGGTGGGACAGCAGCTGAGGATACTCTCTATGGTAAATCTGTTCCCACAATTAGAGCTAATGGGTTAGAGGTAAACTGGGCTGTGGATTGGTGCAGCAACAACTGCTCTCATGTCTTGATGCATGCTCAATAATCCAGGTAAGGGAATCCTGTGTGTGTGTGTGTGTGTGTGTGTGTGGGTTTGGTTTATCTAGAAACAATTCCAACGTGACTGACACTAAAGCACTTTGCCTGTTGTAGCGCTAAAACAAACTCATGTGGTTTGTGTGGAGTAAAAACACTGCGGGTGTAGCAGGTACACAGTCACCTCACTGTGCTTGCATTTGACTGTTGTAGCTTGAGGGCTCCACAACGGATCCAATATCAATATGAATTGCAAACACAACTGCAACAGATATACTGATGAGCCAAAACATTAAGACCTCTCACAGTTGAACCTAAAAACACTGATCATCTCCAAACAAGGACACACTGTCATGGTCTGGGTAGATGGTAAGAGAACAATTAGTTCTTGTAGTCAGTGTGTTGGATGCAGGAGAAATGGCCAGGAGTAAAGAGACCTGACCAACTGTGACAAGGGCTACATTACTATAGCTAGGCGACTGGGTCAGAGCGTCTCTGAATCAGCAAGGCTTGTGCAGTGCTCCCCAATGAGCAGCGGTGAGTACTTACAGAGAGTGGTGTGAGGAGGGAGAAATCACAAACCAACAACAGGCTGCTGTGTGTTCAATGCCCATTGAAGCATGAGGGCAATGAAGGTTATCCTGGCTGGACAGACTCACAGTGTATTGCACCCTGCTGCACATGGGGCTGCATATCCAGAGACTGGTCAGAGTACCCATGATGAGCCCTGTCCATCGTCAAAAGCTTCGACAATGGGCACCGAAGCATTAGAACTGGACCTTAATGCAGTGGAAGAAGGTTGCCAGGTACAATTAGTCCCATTTTCTTTTACATTATGTACGTGTGCACTGTTTATCTGGGGAATTAATGGCACCAGGATGCACTGTGGGAAGATGAAAACCGAGTGGAGGGAGTGTGGCACTCAGCAATGTTCTGCCGGGAAACCCTGGGGCTGGTCATTCATGTGGATGTCAATTTGGCAAGTATTACCTACCTAAACAATGTTACAGACCAGTTACACCCATTTGTGGCAGTAGTATTCCCTGAATGCGGAGTCCTCTTTCAACAGGGTAATGGACCCTGCAACACTTTGCAAAAGTTGTTCAAGAATGGTTTGAGGAACATGATGTGTTTCCCTGGCCTCCAGATTCTCTACATCTCAATCTGATTGAGCTTCTGTGAGATGTGCTAGACTGGCAAAACAGATCCAGAGGGTTCACGATTCTATTTACAGAACTTGATCTGCTGCTAATTTTTTGGTGCCAGACACCACAGGACACCTGCAAGGGTCTTGTAGAGTTCATGCCTTTGCAGGTCATCACCATTTTGGCAGCACACTGAGGAACAACGGCATATTAGCCAAGTGGTCATAATGTTTTGGCTCATCAGCTTATATGCGATATAAGTCATAGCTCATGCCAGCCTGTACGAGTTATCACCAATGAGATCCAAACCTTTCACTGTCATTGTAAGCATACAACGAAATTACATTTGATAACTCAGACTATATCATGGTAATGAAACCCCCACCAGAACCTTCATTTCTATATGATGCTTGCAGTATGTTTGTGGTATTTCAGAACCAGAATGTTCTTACCCCTCTCCTGTAAGAGCACAGCAGGACTGAATGTGCCAGGGATGGTCTTTGATGGAGCTGAGGGTGAGGTATTTGGAGATCTCTGCCGCGGACATACAGTCCTTCATATCCTGCTTATTTGCAAATATCAACACAGCTGCCTTTCGCAGGTCCTGTGGGATTAGGAACAGAAGGAAGGATGTAGAGCACAATGAAACACAGTACCTGTACTCCACACACACCAAGTAATGAGACGGGATGGAAACCTATGTGGCCGTCGGGTAAACTAGTAGGTGGAAGAATAAAATTCTAATGTCAAGTTACCAAGTGCTAACAGAGCAGCTCTAAGGGTGAAATAAGAGCAACTATGAAAACCAAGAAAAATAAAAACCATACCTAGTTTTATAAGTCAAACAGAGTAAAATCAAGATTAGGAGGAAGATCAATACCCATTATAATAAACACAACCTGGTTCTGTTTCACTTTATTTTCCTTGGGCTTCAGTTTCGCTGGCACTAGGCCCATGTATGAACCAGGGTTCCTCACCTCATGGGCCAGCATCCTGTAGAGCTCCTCCTTAGAAATAGCCAGTCTTTCTCGGTCCGTGCTGTCCACCACCAGAATGACGAACTGAAAATCAGAAGGTGCAAAAATAACAACATTTAGCAACCTTTTCAAAAGCCATTTACAGCAACTCACTTAAAACACATTGAGTGGAAGCTTTCTGTCCAAGGGCTTCACAATGCTGTTGCCCTCACTGCTGGTGGTCGCTATGCTATCTCCCTTTTTTGAATGAAAGTGACTGACAATGCACGACAGAGGAATGGTCCATCTCATTTTAGAGAGAGGTGTCCATAAGTGTGAATATAGAACGGCTGCCGTATGAAGAAAATGCAGTGAAGAGGTTCTTTCAGACAGATGTGAAGGGATAAACATGAGCATGGCCAATATTGTATTACAGTATAAACTTGGACAGCGCAAGCTGTAGACACAGGCAGAAGTGAATTCCTGTGGTTTCTTCAAGGTCTTTCCACCTTGCTATGATCGGTTATTTCTCAGTTTCTTTCCACGCTCTCCCCTTCTCTCTCTCCTTACTCCAGGCTGACCCTAGCCCTGCCTTTCAGACAAGCCCCTTTGTGGGAGAGTGACCTCTGACTTGGGCGGCCCCCATTGCCGTCTGTGCTCTGAACAAACACGCCAGCTGCTGGGCAATTCTTTTGTTAGCTCTCACCGACAACATCTATTAGGGATTTGAAACCCCCAATGTAGTTGACAGCTGTACACTACAGCCCTGCACCATGGCACTGAAAGCATATCTAAAACCACATACAAAGCCACTGGGAACACATCAACAAGCTGTTCACCTCAGATCCAATCCGGCCTACCACCACATGGAGTGAAAGTTGGCACTGTGTGTTGGCAGGTGTTTTATAATGTAAATTCCAGATGTGTAGTTTGAAAGGGGATCTCACCTCTGTATTGGAGTAGTATGTATTCCAAGAGGACCTGAGAGACTCCTGTCCTCCAATATCCCACATCAGGAAGTGAGTATTCTTCACAACTATTTCTTCCACATTACTCCCTATAGTGGGCGATGTGTGGACCACCTCATTCATCAGGCTAGATAAAATGGTAAAAAAGACTTAGGCAAAGAGCGACTGAGAACCAAAGAACAGTGCAATGACACGAAATAAAAGCCACTCACAACTGGTAGAGGATTGTAGTCTTTCCTGCATTGTCTAGTCCCACGATGATCACCTTATGTTCTGTGGAAAAAACAAACACACAAATGGACAAAAGATCACAAAATGTATCAGGGCTAGAATTTCACAATCATGGTGTAACATGGAGGTTTATGAAAACATATTCGATATTCAAGTCATCCATTTACTTCAGGGATCGACCCATAATGTGAGGAAATACTCTCCCCATTTCAAGTGTCAACCACAATATAAGAAACAATATCCTGCTTATATGTCAACGAGTATGCCTGCTTTCCTACTATACATCACCTTCCTGTCATTCATAACAGGCTATTCTGAATCAAAGAGACTGAACTTCCTTTCTGGCGCTCAGCATTCTCAAAGCATGACATTCACTCCAACTTCCATCTGTTCATACAAAAAATAAATAAATCAAGAAACAGCATTTTAACAGCCACACTAGTCCAAGGGTTCTGACAAATGCTTGTCAAACAGGCACACATGACGGATCAGAGGCAGAATCAAAGTTAACACATGCATGTTAAAACATCCCACTGGAGTGTTTTGACTTTTCCACCTTCGGACGTCTCTGGTTTGAGGAGAGGAAGGAAGTCTGGTCAGAGGTCTTATGACTGGGGACAGTCTTGGCACTCAATGCAGACTGTTGCAGGATGTTGTATGTCTATTGCTTCCTGAGAAAGCAACTACTCTGTGGTGCCTGTTCGTGGGCCAACATAATTGAAGAGAATTCCTATTCCCCATCGCATACAAGCCATCCCCGTGGAAAAGAAAACGAAATCCAATTTTAGAGTCTCATAATTATATTGTAGTGTCACTGTGTATACTTCTTCTTGAGAATAAACATTGTAAATATAATATATCTTCAGCCAGAAGAAACCAACATTCCACAACATTATCTTTATATTACACCAAGGCTTACATCAAGATCTCTTAAAGCAGGTGATACTATACACTGGGAACACCATAATCTAGATTTAGAGAATGGGATTAGGACTCCTTTGCTGCAAATCACAGGGCATGGTAGAGATGCAGTACAAGGCAATGGTATTAGGCCAATGAGATCCCTCTTCTCCCAGACATCCAGAATGAACATCGGAACAGCACAGAGCACTTAGTGACAGCAGTCACTTTTAATTTCCCTATATCTGAATTTGGTATAGGGGCAGCTTGGGTCAGTGGGTAGAGCAGTCTTCTGGTGATCGGGAGGTTGCAGGTTTGATCCCCACATCCGCAGCGAAGCAATACCGAGGTGTCCTTGATCAAGACACTGTTCCCCTAATTAATCTGCCCTGTGAAAGATTGGCGACCCATACAGGGTGTATTCTGCCTTTCACCCAATGAGAACCGAGATAGGCTCCAGTTCCCCTGCGACCAGATTTCGGATAAGCGGTTGACAAAGGATGGATGGATGAATTTGGTATAGCAGCTGCAACCAAACTGACCAAAAAAACTCCAGCATGTTGTGCAGACATTGTTTTCGTTGAGCTGCCATCATTAGAACAACTTCACAGCATCCCTGTGGGAGGAGTACTAAGAACATCATAAAAAAACATCACACACCCAGGACACCATCTGTCTCAGCTCATCCCATCAGGTAGGCGTTTCACAACAATTGGCAAATAGGCTGAAAAACAGCTTCTTTCCCAAACTGTGGTGCTGATGAACCAGACATCTCCTCAGTCTGATGAGATAGAAGCGCTGAAATCATTGCAACACTTACACACATCGCTTCAAGCCCCTCCATATGTCCACTGCACCCTTACTACTTTTGTTGCTTGTGTTTTTGCATGACATGGGTTATAATGTACTTTATCCCTAATCTCACGATTGTTTACACTCTGTATTTTTTCTTTGCGGATATTTCATACATCTCATCTCTTCTCGATCTTTTTGTTCTCCGTATGCACCATTTGAGGCTGAAACTATTGCAATATAATTACACAACAACAATAAAGTGCTTGAATATTGAATCACCACAAGTGAAGATCGCTTCACTGTGTATTTCTAAACAGGCATTTACACAGTTCCAGGTATAGCCGAGGTGAACGTCTGACAATGGCGTTACCTTATGGGATTATTGTGTGAAGCCGGTCGATCAGAGACCACACTCGTCAACAAGTGGCTGGTATACACAGGCACTATCCACGCTAAATAAACTGTGACTAGCACGACAATCATACCAATGAGACATGTTCAACACACACAGCCGGCCACACTTGAGTTATTTAGTCGTGACAAAGGAGTGTAGGAGAAGCTCTCATCTTGCTAGCCCACAGCGGGACAGAGGAGCAACACAAAGCTAGCTAACCGCTAGCATGTCTTGCGTTCGTTCCTATGACTTCCTTCGTGCTAGCTAACGGTTCACATCACGCTTTACAACTCACGGTAAAAAAAAAACGAACAGAAAATGTTACACCAACAAAGACCCACCTTGGTTGCAGAAAAAGCTCCACAGTTTGGCGAATATGAGTCCCATTGTGGACGATGACGACAATGTCAGCACCGCTGCGTTGAGGTTTTAGCGAGCCAGAGCTCAGGAGGCTACAAGCGGAGGCTATGCGGGCGGCGTGACCGTATCCACGCCGCACGGTTCCTCTCTGGCTGCGGCTAAACCGACATGTATTAGCTGGAGCTGCTCCCTTAAGACGTTAGTTACCCCGACCGACCTCTCCCACACCGGGGCAGCATCTAAAACACGTAGGACGGTCTTTTCTACCCGAGGAAGACTCGGTTAAACAGAAACAAGCGGTGATTATTATTCTTATCTAATCTTATATTACACCGCGGCTCAGCTTGACTCATCTGCCCGTCCTGCCGACTCGACGCTGGCTGCAGCCCGCTGGTCCCCCTCCGCTGGATGGCGTCACGGTGACGTGGTCCCCCACCTCCAGCGACACGCAGCAGATCTCCACACACACCAGTCCAGGACGAGTCAAGTCGAGGAGGAGTCCATTTGATCAGTAGAGGCTGTTATCACAAATTCACATTTAGCCTCAGAGGACTTTACACTAACCCAACATCATGTCCTCGGATCCTCACATCGGATAAGGAATAGCTCATTTGAGAATGAGAGATGCTCCACAGCATGAGGAAGACAAACACTCCTGACATGGAGAAACAGCTGTTCATGGTCAACAATACATCCTTTCTCATTGTACATGTGTAGAATGACACGTGTTCTCTGCATTCAACCCATCCCATTGTATAGGAGCAGTGTGCAGCTGCAGCACCCAGGGGACCAACTCTAATTATTTTCCCATTGTCTTGCTCACAGGCACTGGTATGAGTATTAACTCTAGCATGGATGTCTTTTTGATGGTGGGAGGAAACCCGGACATCTGGAGGAAACCCAAGCAGATATGAGGAGGACGTTCAAACTGGAATGGGATTTGAACCTAAGACCTTGTTGTTGTGGGGCAACAGCACTAACCAGCCAGTCAAAAGGCTGCTGCTCGAATATGAACTCAAGTAGACCAGCTCGACCACATCGTGCCAATTCTAGCCTCCCATCAGGCTACATCTGACCCAGGGCTGGCCCCCTCATATGAGTCTGATCTTATACAGCCTCATGTACAATTTCATGCCCTCTTCTCAAAGGCCAGGCCTCCTCTCTGTCCCCAGAGGTAAATGGCCTTCTCACACCATGCCCCTTTTCTTTGGATGTACCTCAGTGCATTCGTTATGATTGTAAGCGTTAGCAGTAATCTCCCGGTTTTGTCCTGCGGTCTAGAATGTTCCTAAACTTTCTGAATGCATCACAGCATTCTGGCCATTTGGCTGTCTCTCTGAACACGTGTGCCCATATTGTGTGCCTGCTCCCCCACCCCTCTCACTGTGTCCCAATCACGTTCCAGGACGACATTTCTTCCTATGTGCTGTCTGATGACCATGGGTCATCTCTGTTTCTGTCTCTTGCTCTCCCTCACCATCCTGATGGCTATGGAACCTGTTTGTAAGGCATCCTGTTTACCCCTGGTCACAGTCCAGCCCTGCTAGAGATATCTGCCATCATTCCTAACAAATTGTTTCGGCCATGACAACATCTCCATCACTTCTGCCACTCTCTCTCTCTCTGTCTCTCTCTGTGAATGCTGTGTGGAAGTCTGCCTTGCCTCTTGTATGGGCTTAATTACATTGAGTTCATTGTTCTCTAACAATGTGCCAATTCTGACAAAATTAACATCCTGGGTTTGAATATGAATCGGCAGAGGTATGAGAGGATTAACACCCTGAAAACTTGAATAAAACATCCAGAGTAAGGATCCCTCCAAAAATAAGTAAATTATGTAAAGTATTTTGACAAGATTAGACATTAAACAAGCAACCAATGAAAACGCAGTTCACTGACTAGAACCAGACATTCTCTCGAAAACCATGTGATGAAAAAAGCTAGCCTGTTATAAAGTTCTCATGTTAAGTTCACTTTACATGTACAGTTTGTCCATTTAGTTCTTAAGCCTTTGTAGGGCATACTTTTGACACACTTGTCCCATGCAGTGAACGACATTTGGATGTTGTATTGTCTCCACGTTGTCTCACTTGCTGGTCACATGTTCCAGAGAATGTCTCCTAGCGACGACTGTGTTGAACTTCCGGGTTGAATATGTGGCAGGACTACAGTGACGGGAGGCTTCTCACAGTCCCCAAGAAATTGATCTAAAATGGTTTAGAGCGTATTTTAATCGACCAATTTTTGATAAGATGGCAGAAGGACATTGGCAAGACACTGAAATAGAAAACTTCTCCTCATATTGGGGGAGAAAGACATGTGTTGGCAGATGTCGAGAACCGTGTGCAACGCAGCGGTCATGGCCGAGCGGGGAGTCTGACGGACCAAAGCTTAGGTTCACAGCGAACTGCGGTGGCTTAAGAAGAAATTCAAATCAGTGTACAATCACTGCAGAAGAAGCGAAGGAGATGCAACCGAGTAGCGGTTTAATGATCAATGCTATGTAATATGGGAGAATGATCACCCTGTATCCACATCCGCAAACCTGACACATTCAAACATCTGCAGCACATCTGTTCAACAGCAGCCAAATACTAAGAAGGCAAGATGGCCGAGACGGTACAGGTTCCTGTGGTTGTCCATATGAGCTCCGAGTCTCTGTGCCCACTGTTGACATGGAACCAGCCCAAGGCCTAGTCAGAGCAACACCTCAGACAAATGGTAAATTATCCACCATATTTCAGTCCAGTTTAACCTTCACTGATCATTAATCCAATTAATCAATCATGAAAGTTATCGATATGTTTAAGTAATACGCGAATAAGCCAATCTGATCCAGTTTAATTCACATACACACGACAAAACAACCATAAACCTGTCATTTCCACAAATAATGCATTGAATTGACCTGCGACATATCCTGGAATTAACATTCTTCCTAATCTGCATGTTAGGCACCCATGGCTCAGCCAAAAAGAAAAAGACCAACATGCAGCAGGCCATAGAAACCATGACCACTGCCATCTTCCATCAGCTGAAAGAAATGTATCATAGGTTTCAAGAAAGGGAGAACCTGCAAGGCCATCAATACATGAAATGTATGAAGGAGCAGCGAGAAGTAGAACACAACACATTCAAGGCACTCCAGACTGCCATGTACAGGGAGATGAGAGCTATGCAGATGGCTCTCTGTGACAGGCTTCAAGACAGACTACTAGCAACCATAGCATCCATGCTCCAGTATGCAGAATATTTGTTTTTTACAGCTCATGTCTCCGGATGACTCCTTACAGTGACCACACTCAAGCTGCCCAAGCCATCAAAAACAGAATCACCATCCATGCGTTATGAATGGCTTGGACACCATCTGCAGAATTTCCGTGCTCCAACTGCCACCTGCTCACATATCTCACATTTAAGTCATTGAGCTGTATGATCAAGGCTGTATGATTCATGGAAGAACCAACACATATGCACCACCTAATCTTCAGAACTATTCTAGGATTTACCAGATCTCAAAATAGACATTATAACAGTACTGTATTTCTTGGACCTTACTATACTAACAAATGGTACACAGCAATTCCTGCACAGATTAAACAAGATTCTACCAGGAAATTTGTCGTATTTCGCTGTAGATACGTTTGGCTGTATGACTTGGTTGTCTGGAAAAGGGAAGCTTACATAGAATAGAGAGCCTTTAATGTCATACAGAATACAACACTGATCAGTGCATTAACAGACACGGGGAAACAAAACCAAACATCAGCAAAATAAACAAAGCCACAGCAAATGACACATATTATAAAATAATTCAAATAAATAATGACACATGGAGTTGACATAGGAGGGATGCTGAACAACATTTCGCGTAACCTGCGGGTCAGTAAAATGCATGAATTGTACCTCTCTGGGGAAAAGGTGACCATCTTGCAGGACCTCTGCCACTCGGTAGGGATCTGAGTTGGCCAGAACTTGGGATGTCGTGTGTGCCACCAGGACATCCGGCATTAATGTCTGTGAAGCTAAGACCAGGCATAATGATGTTGATCACATATATCTAATCAAGTCAAGTTGAAAGACCATTTTAATAAGGACTGAACAGCACTGAAGCAAAATAGTGGCCGTGCCTCCTCTCCCGGTGCCGGTCGACGGACAGGCCGAGCAGCCCGCCGATGTTCCCCATCAGCGCTGTAAGCAGTTTCGCCGGCGGAGGTACAGGCGGCGCATCCTTACCGTCAAATACTCCTTCCTGCTGCGGCGCAATAGGGCCGAGGAGTGGAGCTGGGGCAGCAGCATCAGCAAGTAAAGCAGCTGGATGCTGTGCAAAACCTGGCAGGACATGAAGAACAGCAGGACGCTGGAGTGGTCCTGTGCCCCCGCCA
>OMLC01038460.1:0-11091 GCA_900302585.1 Regalecus glesne
GGAGGGAGATCAGCAGGAAAGAAAAGTCGAGAGAAAGACCTAGAGGCAGGAGAAGGACCGAAAAGCTGAGGGAGAGAGAGGGACATCATGAGACAACCCTGTTACCACTTGTGTTTAAAGTTCAGTGAGTAAAGAACCGCCTGACCCGCCTCGCTTGAAGAATTCCCAACTCGGGGCTGAAGGAGCGAACGCTGGATCATTTTTTAGTTGGGGGTCGGTATCGTGCGCTTGATCTTACAGACCCGACAACGGACTCTTTGGTCTCCTGGTCATTGTATCCCAAAAGTTTCGTCTGAGCCACTTGGATGAATCGTTTTCAAGTTTCCGACATGAGTGTGGACAACACGACACTGACTCGAGCCATGATCTACGGCCACGTGCCCTGCGATGGCTGGAGCAACAACACCGAGGGGGCCATCTATCACTTGGGCAACACCATCCTGGTCCTGGGGTACATGGGTGGCAGTGGGGCATACGGATGCTTGTTCATTTTCGGGTTCCTGGTTCCCGCCTTAGTGTGCCTGGCCCTGTGGGGCTGGATGACCATGTGCGGGTTGGACGTCTTCATTTGGAACGTGCTTCTGCTGTCGGCCAGCTTGGTCCAGATCTGCCACCTCATCTACCGGCTCCATGAGGATGGCCTGCCCAGTGAGGAGCTCACCACACTGTACCAGGCTGTCTATCTGCCCCTGGGGGTGTCCATAGAGGTGTTCAAGGAGATTGCGGGCGCCTTTGGGAACAGGGTGGTGGAGCTCAAAGCAGGGGAGACCTATGCTGTTGAAGGCAAGACGCCCATTGACCAGCTCTCTTTTCTACTCTCCGGGAGGTGGGTAGTGTTTGTGTGTGTGTGTGTGTCCTTGTCCGTGTGTGTGTGTGAGAGGGCCTTTGAATGGGGCCTCATCATGTCCTTAGCAGTGAAAGAGGAAGGCCGCTTCTGCTGTGGGGTGTATTCTGCGGTTTGGATATTCATGGTATTCCATCTAAGGCAGCTGAAGACGTGCTGCTGTGCTACATAACTCTTATAATAGTCACAATGGATTCCCTTATCAGTCCCACAAGGGGAAATTTGCAGTTCTCTACATTTTAACCCATCCTATTGTATAGCAGCAGTGAGCTGCCAACATATGGCGCTCGGGTGCAGTTAGGGGTTCAGTGTCTTGCTCAAGGGCACCTCGACATGCTTTCTGCAAGACCTGGTATCGAACCCACAACCTTCCGATTCCCAGATGACCGCTCTACCCACTGAGCCATGGCGCCCCCTATCACCTTGGAAGTGGCGACTGTTGTGAGAAATACCGTAACTTGAGCAGATCCCAGGGTCCCCTCCTAAAGATGTCGATGGGAAAGAGTATTTTTGTCCATGACTCACCGGTGTGTGTGGTCCCTCTGTGGTAGCAGCGGGTAAGTGATATCTTTATGGCAACAGGACGGAGATGGAGGGGGAAGTGGCTGATTGGTTCTCATTCACTCCTACTGTCCTCCAACAACAAATCTGTCAGTGCTGCTCTGGTTGTTGTTTAGTGTGGTCTGTATTGGTGTTTGCTCACTGACATTCACCCACTTCTTTCCACCACTACATGCTGAGACGGGGCCCTGGATCGAAAGTGCTGAGCATGTCAAATCGCAGTCAAAATGGCGACTGATGGTGTACGAGCCAAATTCGAAAAGGCCGAAAAATACAGGTTCATCTGGTCCTGCCCCCCCCATGCGTTCTCTCGCTTCTACTGGATTCTAGTTGGTTCTTATGCACGTCCTCATGAGAGACTACCCACCCAGTAAGTCGTTCCAGGCACACAGACTAGCATGTGACCGTTGTCGTCACTTTGACATGGGTTTCGTGTTTGACTGCAGTCGAACAGAGAGAAACAAAAAGTCTAGTGAGTGATCATGTAACACATCATGTGTTGGGGACTCTCATCCGAAGTGTGCCGCAGGAACACGAGTGGATATATTTTTGATCAAAGGTGGAGCCAATGGCATGGAAACCATGGCTGACCGTGGGCATGTTGGTGCCATACTACAGCCCCTGACCTTTACCAGCCATGGCTCCTCTGTGTGTGTGTGTGTGTGTGTGTGTGTGTACACAGGCTTTACTACAGAGGCATTTATACTGTTAGTGTTGGCAGTGTTCTGTAGAAATATTTATGATATTGTGTCTGTAGGTTCTGGATTGGCATCACAAAGTGATCTCCCTCTCTCTCTCTCTCTCTCTCTCTCTCTCCCCTTGGCATGTAGGGTCAATGTGTCTCTGGAAGGCCAGTTCCTGCACTATATCCAATGCCACCAGTTCTTGGACTCTCCTGAGTGGGAGTCCCTCAGGCCAGACGAGGAGGGAAACTTTCAGGTACAAGACTCGCCCTTGACGTGCACGTCTAACCCTTTAGGTTGCTTGTGCATCTCATCATACATGTTCTGTTGCTCCTCGTTGGAGTTTGGCTCGATGATGAGGATTTGGAAGAAGAAGATTTCCCCAGATGGGAATCAGGCTTCCTTCATCTTTTTAAATGCTTGCTCAATAATCCACGTAAGGAGATCATGAAGAATGTTGACTCGGCTCATCTGGATACTGCGTTTGTTGAGAGTGCCTTTCAAATTTCCTTGTAAGTCTCCTTTAGTTGCCCTTCCGCTGTCATTCAGGACCTGACTGATAAGATGCTGACCGATGAGTTACTGCTCAAAGCAGACCGCACCGTTTGGGACACGCATGAATGTAGAAAGTGACATTTCTGTGTGGGATAAGAATAAGAACTCGGAGGTAGATGTGAAGTTTCTGTATGTTATCCATATTCTGCTACTTGGTTCCCAAACCTATACTCACCTACATTCAGGACAGGAGTTGTCCTGCTTTCATTCATCCATTCAGCTTCTTGGTGACCCGAGTAGACGAGAGTTGGTGGCAGTGTCAGATGTGAGGGTTCAGTCATGACCAAGATTGTCATGGGACACAAACTAAACTACCACACCACCATTCGGGCCCGATAGGGCCAAAACCATCCTGTAGAGAAAGGAGAATTCACAGATAAGATGCTTTTCAAGGCATCATTGTAGCTATTTTGTCCCAAGCTCCGAAAATTCACACAGTAACTCTAAAAACATGGAAATCCCTTCTGAAACTTGACTTTACAATGCAATACTGAAAAGGTCCATTTATGTGCGTCATGATTAATCCCCATATCGTGGGGGGGTTGGGTATGGACCTAGATGGATCATGGGGGATTAAGGTCGGATGCGCTTCCTGACGCCCCGTGGTGGGATCGAACTCACAATACCTGCCTTATCTTTTACTAGCATGCACCCTACCACTGAGCTCCCGTGACCCCTTTGCCATGAAACACTATGCTGTAGAATGCAACAGATGTTTGGCATCACTATATAGAATTAAAGACAGTGACGATATTTCCGTATTAGAAGCAAGGGCAGCAGGAATTATCTCCCATAACATATTCCAGTGCAGATTTAAATGTATCAGAAAGTAGCACATGAGGTGTTTCCTTGAGGATAATCAGTGTAAATTCTGTTCTTTCCTATATGACCTCTAGGTGACCTTGACGGCGGAGGAGGACTCACGCTATGTCTCCTGGCGTCGCCGGCGGCTCTACTTGCTGTTGTCGAAGGAGCGCTACATTGCCCGCCTCTTCTCCATCATGCTGGGCTACGACATTGCCGAAAAACTCTACACCCTCAATAACAAACTCTTCATCAAGAGCGGCGTGCGCCTGGACATCCGCCTGCCCAGCCTGTACCATGTGTTGGCCCCCTCCTCACAGGGTAGTGAGGGTGGCAGCGGTTATGATAAGGATCAGGGCACACCAAGGGAGGGTCCAAATCAGCAGCAGGGGTCAACCGGGGAAGATCCAACCCCAGGCAGCCAGTTCACAGCCCGGCCTCAGCCTCTTCAGCCCCACCAGCAGGGACCAAAGAAAGCATCCGCACCTGATCCACAGGCCTCCCAGCTGGACTGCTGCCCCCACTGGGCCTCAGACGTGGAGTTCCCCTCCGGTGAGGACTCCACCAGCCTGGTCCTGGAGGACTTTGCTGATGTGGCGGGCTCCTTAACGGATTATGGGAGTGAGAGGGATTATTTGAGGTAGAGGGAGCAAGGGGCCGGAGCTAACACACTGGGTCACCACTTAAGCTATGTGTAAGTACACCTGTTGGAGTGGAGGGTGGTGTGAGGGCTGTGTGTGCATGTCGAGGGTTGCCGTGCTCACGCTTCTTACTAACCCAGTTGGGAGGATGAGATATTTGTGGTGATAAAGCAGGGAGAATGGTTCTGTACATTTGGAGTGAGCTGGTCAAGATGTCTGACCACACACTCCTGCTAACTAGCTCTTGCCCTCGAGGTGGCTCTGACAGCCCTGGTTATGCATTCTGTTCAGCCGGTGCTTCAAGAGCCTTGCTTTTACCGGACCAGCTGTGTTAGCAGATTCCTATCAAATCCCACATGCCACCATTTGAAGTCAGAATCACTGACATCCAAAAGAGTTTGGGGGTAACATAGGATTTGTCACAGGAGGATGCTAAACCAGAGGACATCGGTACATTCTCTCAACACATGACATCAGAAAGAGATCGAGCGTTATCAGTAAAAGCAGTGTCCCCATTTCCTGAGATTACTGAAGCATCTAAACAACTAGTTGCTCCACAGGTAAAACAATGTCCGGGTGATGGTTGCTCTTCTGTACAATCACATGGTGCAAACAAAGTAAATAATAACCACCACAAATAGGTGATGTCTGTATATATCAGTACTCTACTGTACAGTGTACGGTTTCTCCCTGCTAGTCTACTCCGCCACTGCAATCTCTGAATTATCATCGTGTTGCCAAGCCATGTCTCCTACACCGAGATCAGACTATTCTCTGCCTTTTTATCTCTATTAGTCGCCTACCTCTGCCTGCCGAGTATCTTTTCCATGTCCTGTGTTGGACTTCTGCAGATAAAAGACATTTGTCTGTATTTCAGTGAATGTGTTTGTTCATTCTGGTTGCAAGGCAGTCGAATGGATTCTGTTTATGCGTGTGTCCATCTACAGTGTGTTGGTATTTACAGTGTGAGAGCAACATTATGGTTAGATAGGCTGCAACTGTGCGTTTGTGTCGGAGGGAGATTAGAGTTTGGCAACATCAGGGATGTCCCAAAAAAACATCCAATGGCAGATGGTTAATTCAGCGTGTCCACCCCTCTCTTCTCTGTATGGTCCATCTGTTCATCTGCTCCCACCCCGGGAGCTGCTCCTCACCCAATCATGGCTGGAGCATTTATGGCTGGGGAAAAATGGGAGACATGGAGGGTGAGGGCGCTGGTGTTGGTGGGTGGGAGATTCCACTCTGTCAAGACTGACCTTGAGAGTTCAGACCTCCTCAGCAACTGAGGCCATCTGCCTGTGAAGCACTGACAACCGGGGGGGCAGGGCGAACAGGGGGACAGACAGCGTAGGTCATGCCTGGGGAATCGGAGATTTGTGAGACACGTCAACAATTTTCCCCAGTCTCTGTGACATAACGAGGGTACAACATTTTCCTCAATCAGTCACAACTGCAGGCTCGGAGCTGAGAGGTCATCATGTGGGGTTGGAGTGATTTAAAAAGTCCTGTTGTGACTTGAAGCCAGACTTAGGGCTAAGGAAGCCCCTGTGCTAAATGGGATTGGGATTTCCAATGTAATGTGCTGGATTATAAATTCTTTCATCATAGTCTCGGACAAACCCCGAATGGATCATTTCCCAGTAGATTTTAGGACTTTGGTCATCATCATCGGTCATGGATAGGAACAAAAACAAACTGAATTGTTCACTGTAACAGATTTCCCAGAAGATGCAGAGAGAGAGATGTTTTACTTCAGTTTTGGCAGACAAGTTTAGCTTTCAGGAACCCCAGACTTCTTTCTTGTCAACATTGCATCAGCGTTGCATTACACTTAAAAATAATCCTCTTGAGATTAGTGCATAAACACATCAGCAGTGCAGCCATTGTTCAGAAATGGGACTTCCGTGATATGTAAAACTGTCCAGTTTGAGTGAATTGTTTGCCAAAATCTTAACTGTAATGTAACTGTGACCAGGCAGAACCAAAATTTCACCAAGTCCTTGGGTAAATGGATCCAAAACAACATCCGCAGGTGATTAAACAAGCAGCACGGGGGAAATGTGATGTGTCTTCAATCCGAATATGCAAGGCACTGAACCCCTAACTGCTGATGGGATGGTGACATGTCCAGGAAGGTTCTCCACCTTTAGCCCAGTGAGTGCTGGGATAGGCCCCAGCATGACTCCGTGACCTGATATCAGATAAGCGGTTGATAATGGATGGATGGATGGATGGATGGATGGATGGATGGATGGACGGATGTGGATCTAAAGGGGCAGTGCATGCATTAAGGACAGGTGACATGCAGACAGCGATGCACTGGGAAGGGGATGTAAGTGTTTGCTGTCATTTCTAAGTCAAAAGCATGGGATTTTATCAAGGTCAAGGGGATTCTGGTTGCTATACTTGTGCCAAAAAAAAAACACTTTAAGTGTGTGTGTAGTTTGCATGTTCACACTATGTCTATGCTCCTGTTTCCTCCTACCAGGGCCGTTGCTAGGAATTCTGGGCCCCCTGAAATAATATTTTGTGGACCCCCACGCCCTGACTTTTCATTGCCAAAGATCCATTTTAAACATTCTGTTCTGTTGTCAAGTAAACATCAGCTGGCTTGTAACGTGAAGATGGAATTTGGGAATTTAGGCGATATACCAAACGACTTTAGCCTATAGTATCTCAAAGGAAGCCTTTTTTAAGCCGTACACCTTTATATCTGGAATATATGGACCCAGCGTCAGTATATAAAACATTTGACAGGTAAATAACCTAATATTACCAAGACTGATGTTCATGTAGCCTTGCAGCTAGCCCAACTCTTCCCTGAGTCTACATTTGTTTACATTGTTAGATTATTAGTTTAATCTAGCAACTAACCTGTTATAATGAATTACACTGCAGTTATAACCGACACATAGAATATCCTATCTCTAGTGGTTGAAAAGAAAGGTAAAGAACTTAAATAAATGATGGAAATTCAACTTTAAAGTGAAACCAAGTGTTGCTAGGTAATAATAAACAACCGTCGCTAGTTAGCTACAGCTAGCGCAGTTTACAAGCATGGCCATCATGTTTTGTTGCCGTTACACCATAGTACAAATACAAAAAAGACAATACTCTGAAATAAGATGCAGCTTACCTTTGAACAATCATAGAAATGTTTAGCTGTGCCGTAGTTACTTAATTTTTTGACGTTCAGCTGATGGCTTTGACTTCCACATAACTTTATCCGATGTAAACTTTTTCCAATGTCCTTAGTTGGCTTCAGGGGGGAAAACGACGTTGGCAACTCGGTTGTTATACCTGCTGTCAGTGTTGCAGGTTCCATGACAACAGCGTTTTACCATCTAATGATCTGAATTTAAAATGTGATCTAGTCTAGTTTTCAATTAAGTGAACAGCTGAGTTGACGGCAGCTGTTTGACTCTGTAAAACAAAATGGGCTAATGTGAGCGTTCTGATTGGGCAGATTACCTGTCAATCATACTCTGGCGTAATTTCGATTGTCATCACCTTTCACCCCTAAACGATGGGCCTGCCTCCCACCATCAAAAGGACATGCATGTCAGAGTTTATACTCCTGCCTGTGCCCCTGAGCAAGGCAATAGGAAAAATAATTGGAGTTGATCACCGGGTGCTGTAGCTGCTCACTGCTCCTATACAACTGGATGGGTTAAATGCAGAGACAAACTTCATTGTATGTATGTTCAATGATAAATACAGCTGCTGCTGCTGCTTATTCTTCTTCTTCTTCTTCTTTTTTCTTCTTCTTCTTCTTCTCATCCAGATATTTAAGATTTTTATCCTGATTCCACAGGAGGTGTTGACAGTGGGAATGTACTACCCCGATTCCAGAGGGGCAGGGCTCCACTTGCACCTACGGACACCCCCAGGCTGTGAGAATGGTCTCCTCTGATGTGCTCTCTTTGTTTGGAATGAATCTACAGCGGGTCCACCTATTGGACTCCTAAAACCACACACCCCATCCCCTAAAGCCCTTCTCTCTCTTCAAGCCTCGGAGGAAGAGAATGGCGGAGACAAGAAAGATCACTACTGGACAGGGAGAGTTCAAGAAGAAGCATGTCAGTGTCATTACGTGGGACATTTGTACCGCGGGCCTACAGGAGAACTCCTGTTTGGGCTGTGTTCAATGTGCTCACCTCTTCTCCTGACTGGCAGTGATGGCACTGCCACTTCCTCCTTGTTTGCTTATTTCCAGTTGTCTGTATTTGTTGGTATGCTCTGCCTGTCCTTTCTTGGTGTCTAGATTACAGTTATCCATCACTTTTCCCCACATGGAAAGATATACGGGTAAAGGAACGTCCTTCATGTCCCCTGAAGTAGCATCCCTTTACCGCAAACTATGCCAGTACCTGTCTGCACATTTCATTTCTGCTCTAATGAGGGGTTGTCTGTTTTGTCTGGGGCATCAACATGTCTTCCATTTCAGAATTCCTTTTCTAAATACCATTACTGGTCTTGGAGAAGTTTGTTGGATCTTAGCATGGTGTGTGTTGATGCCAAGCAACAGTGAGTACACAACTTCACAAAGTGTGTGCCGGTGTACCAGGACTCAGCAACAACCTACTTTTCCATACACACCCAGACATTAGTGTAAATCCCAAACTTTTCAGCACATGGGAAGCCAGGTATTTGTACACACTTTACGAATTGATGCAGGGAAACCTCTTCCGTCTGCTTCACTCTTATTTTTTGTATGAGCATGTTTCTCTTGTTTGTCTTTCTGAATGCCTCACAGTTCACCATGACTGACTGTCAAGGTCTTCGGCTGCCTGCTGGATATCATCACCGTGATTTTCCGAGCATGACTCCAAATTCAGCAGGTGGACCACCTCTCACCTCACTCATTTCTTGTATGTGACACTTATGATCCACAACTGTATACTGTGAATTGTGTGCATTGTTCTGCTGATCTACCAAAATAGAGGTAGAACTGCAATGTTGCAAAATCAGTATATTCAAATATGTATTTTCATGGGGCCAAGGTTTCTCCATAAAGATGTTGGTGTGCAGTGAAAACCTAGTTGCTTGTTTTTATTTCTCTCTGTGTTTGTTGTTTTCCTTCACATGTCAAACGTATATTAAATGATGAGACTGTTGAACGGAGAGATGGTTACCCAGAGGAAGCCACTCCAGCCACAACTCAGCTATTGGGTCTAACGGACTCCTTTTCTAATAGTTCCCATCAGGAAAGGAGAAACCTCAGAGCTGTGATCCTGCTCACTGTAAGAATTTTAAAAACCTTGTTGGTTTTATAGTGAAAAGCTGACAGCCGTGCTTACCAGATATTTTCTTGTGATACATACAGTAGAACTTTTTAAACTATTATAGTACCACAGATTTTACAGCTAAGGTTGGATTTTGATTCTGTATTTGACCCTAAAATTACAAGTTTTTAAATACCTTTTGGCCATATAATTAACAGTATTTCCATGTTGATTATATGGCCAAACAGAATTTCTTTCTGAGGTAAAAACTGTATTTATAAGTTCAAATACGGAATCAAACTCCAACCTTAGCCGTAAAATCAGCAGTACATGTCCGTGTAACTACATCTGATGATGCTCTTGGGACACGTCTTCAGTGGTGTTCCTGGGATCTTCGGCTCTTTCAACATCACACACCCTCCTCCAGTTGACCTGGGCGGTCAACTGGTATTGATCAGACTCCAGCTTGAGTCCAGATGGCTAGCTATTTATGACCCTTTTTATTTATGACCCTATGGCGCTCCTCTTGTTGAGACACAGCCATATTGAGGCTCTCTTCTTGTTCTCTCCCTCGATGTCCAAAGCACTGAAGGCTCTGCTTAAATCAACAGTACTAACATCCTTTTACGGTTACAGCCAAACAAGTTCCGCTGCATTTCTTTTTAACCATAAAGTACTTTTCTTACAGTGGGGCTGCTTTGGTGAAATTAGATGGGAACATACACCTGATCCTACGGTCCTGGTTCTGTGTCTGTGTTCCTCTCGCTTTCCACTCTGCATTTCACGTGATAAATGTCCTGTCGGATAAAGGTGAGATCAGCTAAAAAAGTGGGGAGTGATGATCTCTGTTTCTCGTCTCGCTAGATCAAAACTTGACTCCTGAGGTAAGTCGTAGTTGTGTAGGCTGTGCAGCATCTTTCACAGAATATGATCTCTCCTCTCAAATAGCTAATAAAGGGTTTCCTCTCCATAGAGACAAAGAAAAACAAAGTGGGATTAATAGGATAGGTGTATTCCCATTCCAGGGTCAAACAATAATATATTTCTTCATTTCGGTACGGTATCCAGCACACAAGCACTGCTGTATTGAAACTGTACAACAAGATTTCTAAATAACACATAGAGAAACCAAAAGGAAGCAGTCTATTATTTGGACAGACAATCTACATGTGACTATCAGCACAAGAAAAACACATAACAGTGACAGTAATTCTACATTTGTCAAAATGATAACAATACAACGTTTTCCCAGGGCATCTCATTCAGACTGTTGGGCCGTAAAACATGGTGAAAACATTCAAACGCTTGCCGTGAGGCCAAATCAAGTTCAAATATGTTCTTTTTTGCAAAACAACTTTAAATATATGAAGGATTTGACTTCATGTAGTTGCTCAAAATGAACACAACAGCAGCCAAAGTAATGTAACCACTAAAACAAGCAAAGAGTATCTATGTAAAGATATTCTTCTGCTTGGGGCATGCTATGTGTGGGGCTCAATTGTGTGTCAGTGTGTGTACTTATAAGAGAGTCTAGCAATCACCAACCGCAGCTTACCTTCCATTATTCTCTCATTCTCCATAGTCACTGAAAAGTCTCTCTCTCTCTCTCTCTCTCTCTCTCTCTCTCTCTCTCTGTATTCTTTTTTTCCCCATTATGAGACTCAAATGGAGTCTGAAACTACAAGAGTTGTTTGGGTGTGTATATCATCAGGTTTGACACTGGGAGCCATATATCTTGTCTCTTCCTTTTGCTTGCATTATCACGAATTTGCTATCTG
>OMLC01038464.1:0-12125 GCA_900302585.1 Regalecus glesne
TATAACTTTTGCATATGCATGTGTGAGGGTGACTGTTATTTGACTGATATATGAGAGAGACAGACTAAAGTATAATTCACGAGAAGCTGGAGAAAACGGCCAGTTAAGATATAAATGCTGAATTTATGACCCATGACACAATTCTGGCTGAGTGGAGCTCTGAATATGACACAGACGAGCAGAATTCGACTCTTTCAAGAAGTAGAAGTAGAGGAAGCCTTATTTATTTGTCACTGTACGTACATAAAAAGAGATGTGTTCCCCACATTTAACCCATGCTATTTTATAGGAGCAGTGAGCAGCTGCAGGGCCCGGGGAGCAGTGCTCAAGGGCACCTCGACAGGCTTTCTGGGGCCAGGGATAGAACTACCGGTCCTCCGATTGCCAGATGACCACCCTACCTCCTGAGCTAAGCTAACCCTTTACGGTACAGTATAAAGTTTCTTTCTCACACGTCTTCATCATCCTCAGTTTCCTGCACAAGTGAGTAGCTTCCATGCTTGTTCGGGGCTGTGGTGCTCAGGAAAGCCAATGAACCAGCTGCTACTGTTATTAAAGCGTTAACCAGTTGGCTGGTTAGGGGAAAGGCAGTTTTATAGAGTATGGTGATACGGCAGGTGTGTGTGTGTGTGTTTTTGTCTTTGTCAGCCCATTTAACCATTCTAGCACATCTGCAAGGAAGAGAACTAGAAGACCTCTGTTGTTAAGAGTGACCTGTGTCAGTGATGGCTAGTGTGGGCAGGTTTTCATGTCCGCCCAACACTTCTCCGGCCGATGGGACGGATTCACACACACACACCTTCAACTGGTTGGAGGGGAAACATGCATGCACATGGCCCTCCATGTCACATGATCAATTTATCACTGGTCTACACACACTAACCATCTGTGAGCCCGGCTGATTATATGGTTGAGGAGCCCTGTGTTGATGTGTTTGTTCATTACGTACGAGCCATCACGCTAAGGTGAAGCACATTTTACCCACACACAGATGAAGCAAACCATGTACGGAGACCAGTGGTTCTCAGACATCAGAACCACCCCTGATCAACCTCCCGGGGTCTGTACTGTGGCTGCCCCCTGCTCCGTGACACACAGAGTGATCAATACGATGTTCTGGATAATTACAAACTAAAGCTTATAGAAACACCGACTAGTCACCAATTTACCCAAGCCCCAGGATCATATCAATGACTAGCATGAGAATACGCACATGCATGTACACAGGGACACACAGTCCCACAAATGTCCAAATGACTACAATCTGTCATTATGACAAATAGAATCACAGCCCCAACACTAAAGCATGATAATCGGATGAAGCTATGAACAAGGGGCAGCATAGCTCAGGAGGTAGGACAGTCATCTAGTCATCAAAAGGTTGGTGGCTTGATCCCCGGTTCATTCCAAAAGTGTGTCAAAGTATCCTTGAGCAAGAGACTGAACCCCTAACTGCTCCTCGGGCGCCAAAATGGTGGCCGCTCACTGCTCCCAAACAGCAGGATGGGTTAAATGTAGAGAACAGAGTCCTCCGGCCCGTGTCGTGTGGCACTAAACCTCAAATTAGATCATACGTAAAATGAAATAAACAGATGATTGTTATTTTTACTAATGTTATTATTGTTCTTATTATGATCCCATGAAAAGGTATAACATGGCAAACTGATAACCCGGTGAGAATGTCTGGAGGAAAGGACGTGGGAGGTGATGTTATCACCTGGGTTTTATTTGAAAGTGGAACAAAGTGCAATGTCTAAGTTTATTGAATGGAGTGTACTGTTGGCAGTGTTGAATTATCCATGGGTATTAAGGCCTACGGAGCTTTTATTCCACTGAAATGGGCCTGAAAAATAAATACCGCTCCCCTCCATTAGATTGCATTCATATTGAACCCTTGGGCCTTTTAAAAGTGTTATCTTTACCCAGTTAATTTGTTGAAAACAGGAGGGTTAGGGTGTTGGAGGAGAAACTCAATGGCTGTCCAAGTGTGTTTAGGGTCTCTCTGTGTGCCGTGTTGTGTGTGCTGGCTGGCATAGCAGGGATGGAGGAGGAAAGGAGTCTGAAGCCAGCCTGCATAGCTGCATGTGCATCTGAGTAGGGGAGCGAGGGAGAAACGGAGAAGGAAACAAGGGAGAGTGGATCCTGGTTCACCCCATTGTTGGCAGTCTCTCCGTTTTGTGTTGACGTGGCAGCATGATTGCAAAGCCTGTAAAGCGCTTTGCAGATGTTGACTCTCTTTTTTCCCCCCTTCTTCTCTCTTGTTTGTTGTCTCTTCTATTTCTCCATATCCGCTTTACGCCTTCTCCCCCACTGGCACGTCTAGTGTGTGTGTGTGTGTGTGTGTGTGTGTGTGTGTGTGTGTGTGTGTCCTCTTGGACTACTTCCTCTCTGGTTTCCCTGGTTGTGGATTCAAGGCATTCAGAAGTGGACACATGGAGTTTGGGTCTGTGCATAAGCGGTGCTGAACCTGCCAGACCAGACCATAAACCAGCACAGCAGCCTGTGTTCCAAAGAAACTTCGCTCTGACCTTTTGTTTAAACCCAAGAATTATCGCTTGTGGAAAGACTTCATTTTCATACCGCTCAACAGGTATGTGGAAGAATAACACCCCGAGCCTTTGCTTTGCTCTTAAACAGCATGCAAGTACCCTTTATGTGTGTGTTGTGAGTGCATAAATGCATCAAAGATAATTTCCCCAAACACCAGAAGTAATGCTTAATACAGAAAGATTTATTTGAAATGAAAATCCTCTGCTTACAGCCAAGGCTTTGTACAGCTCAGTACCTAACAGAAGGTTGGAGACACAACTCAGAACTTCTTCCAACATTCAATTCTACTTCCTATATCTGTTTTATGGTGACTTGTAACCAACTGGAGTATCACCGTACATGAGATGGTACTAAATGAACTTAACATCCATCCGTCCATCCATCCGTCCATGATCAACCTCTTACCCATAATTGGTTCAAAGGTATGCTGAGTCATCGCAGCATCCACTGGGCTAAAGGTGGAGAAACACCTCGAACGTGTCATCAATCCATCCTAGGGCTTGAGGAGTTAGGGGTTCAGTGTCTTGCTCAAGGACACTTTGGCTTACTTTCTACAGGGGCCGGGGATCAAGCCACTATTCTTCTGAATACCTGAGCTATGCTGCCCAACTTATCCATCTGCTGCATGAATACAATATATATGGAGATGATTGTCCCTCCGTATTTTGATAATCCTTCCTCCCAGCTAACCCTCACCCATTACCAGTGCAATACAACTTAAAAAAAAACATTAATTACAGAAATAGTAAGATTAAAAAAAACTGCAAAATACAAATAGCATCTGGTTAGAGAGCTTTACATCAACAAGATGCATTAAGACATTTCCTGCCTTTAAAAGCGCTTCCTATTCAACAGTTCCCGTTCCTACCACCAGGGGAAGAACTTCAAAATAAACCAA
This sequence comes from Regalecus glesne, assembly GCA_900302585.1. Lineage (NCBI taxonomy): Eukaryota > Metazoa > Chordata > Actinopteri > Lampriformes > Regalecidae > Regalecus > Regalecus glesne. The sequence goes on from OMLC01038464.1 coordinate 3,449, forward strand.
ATACAATCCATCCATCCATCCATCTTTTACTAAGTAATTTCAATGTACAAACACACGGAGAAGAAAAACTGGTTCCTTGTACGTACAACTAACAGCTACCTAGATAAAATTTACTGTTCATCACTATGTTGTAAATTGTGCTCACTCTTGCAATCTGGTTGAGACCTCTAGTGGCCTGACATGCATCCAGAGTCGCCATCATACCCACTTCTCTCCGCCAGTCTGCCTTCATTCTGCACCGCCATTGGCTACTATATACGCCAATCAATATCCGTGACACGCCTCCTATTTTCCTGTTTTTACAGGAAATACACAAACAGGGGGAATCAAATAGCACCCTGCTAGCTGGTTTGGGTTTTTTTTAAAGCTCTTGGAGAGAACTGGTAGTTTTGCTAATTGGTCCACGGCAGCCATTGGGGCTTTCTCTGGATGTAGACTCTTCGAATGGGTCACAGAGAGGTTGGTGTGTGTGTGTGTGTGTTGGGGCTTTCCTTGTAAGAGCAGGGTGGTCATCTAGCGGCCCAGCCAGACCACATCGGAACGTTTTTAACTACGGTCACCTGTAGTCTGGGTGCGGTGATTTAACAACCCGGACCAGACCAGTCTGGTGCCCACCACAGGTATGTAAATCTATCTCGAATCGTATGTTACTGGAGCAAAAATATTACAAACTTGGAGAAAAGTGATGTTTGTGTTTTCTATTGATAGATTTTAAGCTCATTGTCCTCCATTTTGATTTGGGGCCTGCAGCCCTTAGCAGGGATTTTGACACCTTGTGTGTTTCATTCTTTGGCCTAAGCTCAGAAACATACAATATCCAGACACAACGGATGGAATAATCATATTCATCCTGAAGTAATGAGTGTGCAAATCTAAAGTTAAATCCAATATACAAAGCTGTCCCGATATGTTGCTACACATGCTACCAACCTTGTTTGTCTCTGCTGGTGACCAAATAATTGCCTATAAATGACTCCACAGTGTTCAAGAATGTCGATTGTACCATACACACTACTTAAAACTGATGAACATTTGGACTGATGTCTGTCTGATGGAAAGTGATGCTGAACGTGCTCCTATTAGCTAGTGTTATGTAATGAGCCTTGGTAGGGAGCTGATGGGAGAAGTTGGATGGTGAGTAACCCAGGTATTGCTAACTTGGATGCTTATGAGATACATATACCTCAATCAAAGAAAGCACCCTAGCTAATAACAACTTAACCTCCAACAGGAGGTTGGGTGTTCATCTAGATTAGCAATTGCAAGATTGGTGGTTTGATCCCCAGTTCCTTTAGAAAATGTGTTGAAGTGTCCTTGAGTAAGACACTGAACCCCTAACTGCTTGGGTTAACAAATGAAAATTAGCCTGGTGGCCATAAAAAGTAGTTTTCCCTCTGTTTCCAAGTGTTTTATAACTTCTGTGAATGTTTAACATTCTTTCCAAGCTCTTCTACTAATGCTGCATTTTGCAATATGCCCTTTTCCCCTTTTTGCTAAAAAAATCTTTGGAATATGTTTATGGTTAAGGAGTGAAACTGGGAAGGATCTGGATGTTGACAGGGCTTCAGATCAATTGTTTATTTGGGTTAAAGTGTGAGTTATCGGTGACAAAGTCCTGCTTTGGCAGTACATAATGTTATTCCTTTTGCTGAAAATAGGAGTGTAATAAATGTCATGCTGCTGAGTGCCTCCGCCTGTGTCTGTTTCCAATTATCAGTAATTATCAAGGACATGGTGGTGTAGGTCAGATAAAGGCTATGGCTGAGACTGACTCTCACACAGGCTCAGTCAGCTGGCATGGCGTTGTCTGGCTACAGCCTTGTCTCCATGTCTCATCAGGATTACCTGTTGTCAAGGGTGAGGGAAGAACCGAGGCATACTCACAGATACCATGAAATTATTGGTGAAAAACCGGCTCATTGTCTCAGCATCCCCCACGAGTGGTGTGGAGCATCTGGCATTAAACATGCCACAGTGGAGCAGGGTCGCAGCCCCTTGTCTGACTAGTGAGCTGTTGCTAGCTGCCTCCCTGTGACAGCCATGTGACTGCACATCTTGGTGCCCCCCCCCTTAGTTGCACTAATTGTCAGTGGGGCTGGGAGTGGTTGTCTGTCACTTGAGGCCTGTGTGCTGCATCTGTGGGTCACGGACTTTGAGAAAGAGTGGACCGGAGCATGACAGCTCCTGTGTGTATGTATGTGTGTCATGTGGGTCTGTTCGTATGGGGAGGACAGGCCCCGCTTCTCCCCTAGCCTAATGAGTATAAGAGGACAGAGTGATGCGTGGAGCCAGGTTAAAAATGGTAATCATTTGATGATGCTTTTGTTTTTATTTGTTGATACAGCAAGAAAGCTAGAGGGGGAAACGGGGAGAGGGGGAGCCTGAATGGAAATGACATAGCCCGGGTGGTAGGGTGGTCATCTAGTAATCGGAGGTTGGTGGTTCGATCCTTAACCTCTACAGAAAGGTTGTCAAGGTGTCCTCGAGGAAGACATTGAAACCCCTAACTGTTCCTCATTTGCTGCATGTCAGCTGCACTCACTGCTCCTATACAACAGAGAGAGGTCCATGTTTATGTGTCACGATCAGTCCCCATGTGGTGGGGGTGGACACAGACTCGGGGTATTAAGGCCAAACGCCCTTCCTGATACCCTGCGGTGGGTTTGAACCCGCTGCCTCCTACCTGTACAATAGGATGAGTTGAATGCAGATGACACATCCCACCAGCCTTGGTTGTGTGGTGAATAAAACAAGTATTTTCCTCTCTAATGGCTGGGAGGTACCATGACAGTGATGAAACATGGGTACAGATCTCAGTAGGAGAAAGCAGCAGCATCAGTCCTGTATGCAAATGACTTAGTTCCACCTGTCAAGCTCTGCGGGCTGTCTCTGGTACTCCACCCATGTTCTCAGAATCCCTGAACAGAGACCCCTGCAGGCCGTTGATATTCATTACATCCTCACGTTTGTATCGCTCGTTAACAACGCCCCTCTTACAGGCTGATTTTCACATAACCATATCTGTGTCCCTCTGCCCCCCTCGAAATAGAAGTCTAACTCTTTTTTCTTAAATCTCACTTCCAGCAGTGGTGATTTATTGCTCAGGTGATGGTACAACCCATATAAAACTGAATATTTGGAGTCCCGTCAAGTCCCACTTGGCTCCTCTGTGGAAAGTCTCACCTGTCTTGGTCCTTCACCAGCCTTAACTCCCTTTTACTCCTCTCTCCCTGCAGTTGAACCAGAAGACTCAGAACAGTAAGGATGATTTAACGACGGGGTGTTCACAGTAATGGGGATGTGGAAGACAGGTGAAGAGAGTGCAGGTAGGTTGGGGTGGGTGGAGAAGAGTGTCAGGGGTGATTTGGGACAGAAGGGTACCAGCAAGCATGAAAGGGAAGGTTTACAAGATGGTGGTGAGAGCAGCTTTGTTGGTATGGAGACAGTAGCACTGACAACAGGACAGGAGGTGGAGCTGGAGGTGGCAGAGATGAAGTTGCTGAGATTTACATTGGGAGTGATGAAGAAGGACACGATTAGGAACCAGTACATCAGAGGGACAGCTCAGGGTGGAGGGTTTGGAGATAAACCCAGAGAGACCAGACTGAGATGGTCTGGACATGTGTGGAGGAGAGATGCTGGTATACTGGGAGAAGGGTGCTGAATATGGAGCTGCCAGGCAAGAGGAGAAGAGGAAGACCAAAGAGGAGGTTTATGATGTGGTGAGGGAGGACATGCAGGTGGCTGGTGTGACAGAGGAAGATGCTGAAACTAGTAATAGTATTAGAGGCAGTAGTAGCAGTAGTGGTAGTAATAGTGGTAGTAGTTTTAACTATCCAACCCAATTAGAATGAAAAAGAGAGAATGACAGTCACTTCATTTTGTTGTAGGTTAGAAAGAAATGTGTGTTCTGCATTTCACCCACCCTGTTGTATAGGAGCAGTGAGCAGCTGCAGTTCCTGGTGAACGTCAGTTCTTATTGCTACTGCCTTGCTCAGGGGCACAGGGGGGGTATTGACCTTAGCATGTCCTTTTGATGGTGGGAGGAGACCGGAGGAAACCCACAGTGACATGGGGAGAACACGCAAACTCCACACAGACACGAGCTGGGACAAGATTCAAACCCAGGACCTTCTTGCCGTGAGGCTGACCACCGAGCCACCGTGCCTCCCTCACTCAACCCAATGGACGGGAATGAACGTGATGGTGGAGGCGGAAGGACGTGGAGCAGCAGGTGGTTGTTGAAAAGAAATGGTGACTTCCACAGAGTGACCGCTCTGTGGGGAAACTGGTGGTCAGCATCTGGAGAGAGGCTGAATAGTTTGTTGTCGAGCTGTGACGATGTCGCCGTGCCCCCGGCCACCATTTTTGCAGTCTATCTTTTAAAGGCTGGAGGAGAGATAGAAATAACGTCTGATGTGAGACGTCACTGGCTGCGGTTGCACCTTTGTTTACAGTAGCTCAGACTCATGTATTTATAGGTATGCTGCCGCCTCAGTCTCCGCTAATTATACTATGAAAGCACTGGGGATGATTGCAGTAATGACTGGTTGGCTCTCCAGAGCTAGCTGCTGTTTTCCCCACTCGCTTCAAAGACATCAACACAATCAGGGACTTTTTGTTTGCATGTGCTGGCCTGAGCATACGTGTCTCAGCAAGCGTCTCCGTGTTTAAACCTCGCACGAATGTCCCTAATTCCCTGGAAATATCCACATGTGTTGGCCTCGGCCCGGCACTTCATGCCATTTCCGTGATTTGGGGGTAACGTTCTCCAGTCTTGGTTGTGAGAATTTCCCACTTGCTGGGAGGGCTTTGTCTCCCTCGGCATCTTCGACGCACTTAACATGCAGAAACAGACCTCAGGAATGTTCTTTAATCAAACTTAATTATAGTTTCCCTGAGACTACTGCTCCCAGGTCAGCTGTTAATCCAGGCTTTTGGTTCAAAAGTTCACTGTGGCGTTGACTTAAGAGAGCCACGGCTCCTAACCATCTCCAAGTAGTAAAACACACTGCTTACATTTAATCACAAGGTCCAATGTCCGCAAAACAAACACACATACCAGTGTTGTGCTGACAGGCGGCTGTCAATCTTCCAACGCCGTAAACTTTCAAATGCCCTCTGCTGTGTGTGTGTTTCAGGTCAAGCATCCATCCGTCCATCATCAACCGCTTATCCGAAGTCGGGTCACGGAGTCATACTGGAGCCTATCCCAGTTCTCAGTGGGCGAAGGATGGGAAAACTCCCTGGACAGGTCACCGTTCCATCGCAGGGCTTGAGCAGTCATCAGTTCCGTGTCTTGCTCAAGGACACTTCCACATGCTTTTTGAGGGAATCTGGCATCAGACAGGTCATCCATCCATCCATTGTCATGTTGGACCATGGGGGAACTCTGGAGCCTATCTCAGCGCTCACTGGGTGAAAGGCTGGGAAACATCCCGGACAGGTCCCCAGTCCATCACACGGTTGAGAAGTTGGAGAAATGGTGTTTTGCTCGAGGACACGTCAACTTCCTTCTCTGCAGCTGCCAGAATCAAACCTACAGCCTTCCAATCACCAGGCATAGGGTGTAACGCTGAGGCATGCTGCCCCCAACAGGTCAGTCTGATAAAATCCATTATACTCTCAGTATTCCACATTTGTTTTAACCTGCTTGGAGTGGCCAAAAGGGTGTGGTCTGCTACATCAAGACCATTAGGAAAGTGATGGATTATTGCAGTGAGATGTTTCCAACTCTTGCTCCTGGCTCTGAGTCTACACACTCTGGTATTCATTGTTCTGTTCAGTGTTTCAAACCAGCTACCGCGGGCTCTTTAGGGGCCGTGGTAGCTGGGTGGTGAAGCGCGCTTCGGGAATTGATGAGCCAGAGGTTGGGGGTTCAAATCCACCGCAGGTCATCAGGAAGGGCATCGGGCCGTAGTACCACAAGCTCCACCTAGGTCCACATCCACCACCATAACATGGGAACTAATCATGACACGTAAAAATGGACCTTATATCAGTTTCCAACGATCTCCATGTGGTTCCTATTTGATTTTGTTCTCTCGTGACTTCCCTCGGGTATGTCTGTGTCTGCTTCCATGGGTGTGAGATGGATCCGTGGCCGCGTGGACACAGCAGTGATCTCCAATCCCATTTTAAGCAGGAACATCGAGGGCTCATTGACAGAGGCCTGAAGCCTAATGCGGCCCAGACCCGTGGAAGCACACACGTGGAAGGGCGGGTGTTATCGGCATAGTTTGGAGCGAACGCTTACACATTATCAAAACTCTGCACAGTCGATGGAGAGTTGCTGGACGGGTCAGTGGAGGTTGAAGGGAAAAACAGTCTGGTGCAAGCTGAGGATAAACAGTTCTCCACTCCCCGAGCAGAAACCCACTCCTACAAGGACCATCTGTTTAGAGATCAGATCTACTCGGTGCCATGAACAAATGATAGGAGCATGTGCACATACCCGAACAGAGACATTCTTTATGAAGGAGTTCATGAAGGAGATATTTCCATTCCACTTTGGCGGAGCTGGGATCATTTGTGCGGTGTGATGTCAGTGATTTAAACAGGTGTTGGTGTGGCTGTTTCTGCATGTTTCAACTTGCACACCGTGATTTAGTGGCAGTTTTGGCAGTCGTGCACGCGCATGTGCGTGTGTGTGTACTTGTGGATGAGAGCGAGAGAGACTGAACGCATCAGCTAGCGGGGAGACATTTGTTTCCCGGTATTGACCAGAGTACTGTCGGAGAACTGAGGTTCTGACAGCTGCTTCCATGTGCAGCCGCTTCTCTCATTTCTTCATCTCATCGGTCAGCCTCCGCTCCTTCATCACTCACTCTGTCGGACCACTTATTCTCATTATGTTGAGAGATCCTCTGGACATACGCATCTGGGCCTGGGTGTCCACATCTCCCTATGTGTACACATACATTTGTGTTTCTTTGAGGATTCAGCCACTTTATCAGGTCCTCCTCTTTTGGGGAGGGGCCCACGGTAGCTCGGCGGTAGAGCCCATACTCTGGGAACTGGCAGGGCATATGTTGTGGGTTCGAACCCACCACAGGGCATCAGTAAGGCCATCTGCCCTTAACCCCCCCCGATCTCCGTCTAAATCCATGGCGACCCCCACAACATGGGGGCTAATCGTGACATGTAAACATAGACCCCTTCCCATCTTCCCCAAGGCTAAGCGATGAGCCTTGGTGGCGTGTCCATTTGAGGAAACGCTGGTACATTGAATGTCTTGTGTAGCGTTCTTCATGCTGCCGTTCACATGAACTCCAGCTGTTGCATCATCGTTTGGCTGGTTGCCCTGCTCCTCACGCATGCTCAAATGACACAGCCTGTGGGCTGGGGCAGGGCATTCATCAGCTTCTGCACTAATGCCTGTCGGGCATCGAACCCCCGACAAGCTTGCCGGTGATGTGACTGATGAGATGTGTGGGATATGCTCGCAATCGGTGCTACCAAGAATGCCCCCGACCCTGAAAGCCCGAGCTCCCTGCTGATTGGCCTGTGGATGTGGGCGTGGCCCGACTTGAAAGATTTGAGATTTAAGAGATGTACGCACAGTGATCAGACATGGCCTGAATGTCAACACTAAGAAAAACCACGCTGTGTTTGGCACTCATCTGGCACTCATCTGGGTCCCCTGTAGAGGAACAGGTGAGCCACGGGATCCACCAGACGTTGCCGTCACGGTCGATGTTCCACCTCATACGGGGGTGAGTGAAGACGTCTTGCTGGATGAACTTTCGTCAGGGAGGGATCGAGGGATAATTCTCTGAGAAGGAGAACCATAATGAGAGACGGGGAGTGGGAATGAAGAACATGGCTGAGGAGAGGGGAGATAATGATGCAGCTGGCTTGTGTGAGCCCCCGAGAATTCTGGGAAAATCACTTTTGTGTCCCGCGGCTGGTATCACTTGATCACACAGGCTTCTTTTATCCTGAGACCAAGGTGAAGGCCTTCCACGGCCTAGCCGTAATGAGTGATTCTGATTTGAGCTAAAACTCCTTCGCTTTGGTTTGGTGTTGTGTTGATTTGTCGTCAGCATTTCTGATGTGTTATTTTGTGGCACTTGAGGACTCCTGTATCACCTGTCTGTGTGTGTGTGTGTTTGTCCGTGCATGCTCCTGGTCCTTTGAAACCCGGGTCTGCTCAGACGGACGCTTAATGGCTTCTCCACTTCCCCGGGGGGGAGGGATGGAGGGACCCATGCCAATCCTCTCAGCTTCATGCTGCAGCCGAGCGTCAGATGTTGCCTCAGCTAATAATGAGCAGCTTCTGTGGAACACTTCTCAAACTAATACGACCCATCCAGGTGAATGGCAGCACTTTGAAGAGACCCCCAAATTAGCGCGGCGCAAAGTGGCGCTGAAGGAGCAAAGCCCATCGAGTGTCCAGATTGCCCCATGCTGCGCGTTGCTCCGCGGTAGCCTGTGGCCTGCGGTGACAGGCAGGGGAGAGGCGGGGGATGTCGGTTGTGTAAGCGGAAGGAGGCTTTCAACTCCCTCATCCCGTTATACAACCAGCGGTGGCACCTGTGCTCCGCGCCGCGCCGTCTCTCAGCCCATGCCGCACGACACCCTTGTGTTGTCGGGGTGTCAGAAAACCTGTCTATTGGTCTCACCCTCTGTCTCCTACCTCTAGTAATTGCAGATTTTCCCTGCTACCCCCCCCCCC
>OMLC01038472.1:0-26789 GCA_900302585.1 Regalecus glesne
AGTGCTTATGAAGACATAAGCCTAGAGTATACTATACCCAGGGTTCATTTGTCCAAAAAAGGGAAATCACGAGGTGTTTAGTCCGTTGCTTGTAATGGGTCTGTACAGGTAATGGGGAATGAGCTGACTGCAACAGAAAAATGGCAGATTTTCTCCCGAACCTCAAATTATCTTCAGTACATACTAATATGACTCAAGCTCCCAGGAGCAGAGCCGCTTTTGCCTATTTGCCATTTAAGTAACTGCAATAGGCCCTCTCACCACCAGGGGACCTATGTGTTTTTTTTTCTTCAATGGAGACATTAGTGAAGGTAGGTAAGCGTTAAGTTTTCTGAAGGCAACTAGGAAAATGGCTATGAAATGAATGGACACAGGCAGTGATGAAACATCACGGATGGAGAAGAAGAAGAAGAAGAGGATGAGGAAGGAGAAGAAGGTGGCCCAACCCTAATGTTAGCCCAAGGCCTAGGCCCTGAACCCTTACAGACAAGAAACAAAACACGGATAAAAATAAAACTGCTTCGTCTTTCAGCTTGTTCTCAGCTCCTCAGTTGTCACCATGATGGATTTAAAACTTTCCACCGGTATCCTATAAGAGTACTAGACCTATGGCAGTGGTTATTAACCCGGGCCTAGTGCCTAGTCACTCATTTTTCTCCAGGGATCATAAAATGACAGTGTTTTGGGTTCAGGCAAGCCCAACCCTTGACATGTTGCTAAGGACCCCAAAATCTTGCCCAGGAGATATATCACAGATATTTAGCACTTTCCTTTCAGGTACTCATGTACAGGGGAACATGATGTAAAAATCACAAGCCTTATAATAAAGAATTAAAGGGGGCTGTCAAGAGAGCCCTCTGAGACTGATGTTGTCAGTGAGCCCTGTCCAACTCCAGCAATTACCAAGACAATGGTTACAGAGATCTTCACAAGCAGAGGAGGCAGACTCTCGGCACTGAAGTAACCTAAGGGCACTCAACACTTTGCTGTACATCAGTGTACATCCAGAGATAGAAAACTACTCTTGACGTACTGTCAACATGTCTGTAAACAAGCGACTCACCCTGAGGTTATGATATTGACAACAGTCTTTATAGAGGTCCAATAAATCTGCAGGTGTGAGAAATTTGAGGCAAGTTCAAGACACGCTCCGAGACACTTGAGCAGCGTAATCAAGACACCACCACTGCCCTCAACATTACTACAAAATAACAAAACCGTACAACCTGCTTATCACTACCTATTATCACAGTACTAACAGCACATGACAGCTGCTTCACGCTTTATCTGACACAGTTATCTTCAATTAACTTTCTGCACAAGTAAAAGCTGTAATGGGAAGGGAAATTATTATTATGAATGACATCTATTCTGCAACCTCACATCTAACACCATGTAATTCTAAACTGTCACAGGCATGAGCGGTATGAGCTGGCATCACCTTGCCTCATACGACCATGATACACAAACTGTTGCCCCCTTTAACCGTCATCCACTTTCTTTCCATTGCTCCTCTGATAAACTAGAGTGACACTGACCTTTTCTACAAATCCCACTTACAGGTAATTCTGATTTGAGCTAAAGGAACATGATAAAGCCTGAATGAAGGCTCCTTGAGGTCACCTTGAACCAATAAATTAGCTGCTGGTCAGTTAAAGGTTTGGGGGTTCATCTGCTATTTCATAGCATACGCACAGGGATTTTATTTCAAACAGATGCACCCTAAAAAGTATTATTCATGGCTGGGCTTGTGCATACTCCAAATAAACACTGAAAACTGTTTTGTGCGAAGGATAATCTGGAGTATGCTTATCGGCACTGTCAGACTTCATGTTTATAAATAATATTTTGATTAAAGGTTGACGATTAATCATTTTGCTGATTAATCAGCGGCAATTAGTTACTTCTATTTATTTGTAGCTCTGATAGAAATCATACAATTACACTGCATTAGTATTCTTTCTACTCGCTATCAATATCATGCTTCTAATTAGAAATGGAATTCTTGCTCACCACGGCTGCAGTTGAAGTCAAAAGCAGGGGATCATGTTGTTCCAAGAGGCATCAGTACATACCTTAGAAAATGAGTAGTTTGACCATGCTTCTCATCAAAGTTTTGCATCAAAACATGTGATGCTCCTTTAGTCTCCCTGAAGTAAAACAAGAGGACATGTCAAATGATAGCCGAGTTTGCTAGCTTGATCAGTATCAAAATACAAGTGAAAAAATATTTTCATATGGCCAAATTATATAAAAACTAAGAGGGATGGCTATAGACTTATCAATTTGCCTTCATAAATCTTTACTTATTACATCCACATTTCATATACAAAGGCCACAGAAGTTCAGTAGTAGAGCGTATGTGTCAGAAAATGACAAGCTAGGAGTTGAGGGTTCAATCCCACCACGTGACGTCTGGCCTGAGCCCCCCATGCTCCATCTAGGTCCGTGTACACCCCCACTAGTAAGTACCAATTGTGACATGTAAAAGCACACCTTCTTTATACAAGAAAAACTAGGAAGAAAAATCTAGTTCAGGTCCCTGAATGGAGCTCAGTTAAATGAAAACAGACTTATACAATCACAGCAGTCATTTAAGTTGTACCATTGTCATGTCATATGTACTTAACAGCCACTGATCTAAAAAAACAAACACTGAATCACAGTGAATGTGAACATTTGTCTACATTGTCCATAAACAATAAATAGCATGTTGCAGTATTCACATTCGTGTGCTTTCACCAACCCAAAAGCTGTTTTTTCCTCCCCTTGTTGATCCTATTTGGTTCTATAAGTTTTATTTACCATTGTCTAATCTTCACTTTATTATTGGCTGTACCACAGTATTGACAGAAAATAAAATATTAATGCATTCTTTGGTCTTATTTCAGTCATAAACTTCCCCAGTAATTCAACGGTCATTGCTTAAAGCCAATTGTGCATGTGAGTAGCATAGCAATCTAACTCTGAGGACCTAATGGCTTTGAAGTGGGCTATGAAGCAAAAAAAAGTGAACAGCTTGCTTGATTCTGGCATTTCTGCCAGACTCAAACAGGGACATATTTTTCATATACTAAAGATGGCATTCATATAGAAGGGTTATGTATTTATTGTAATGTATTTCATAAATTCAGACTGAAAAACGTTTATAGAAATATCTGCAGAACAGATTTTATTCATCTATAACTGCAAAAAACAATGCCAGCATCTTTTAGAGTAAAATATTCCATTTATTTTTTTTTAAAGTGGAAATTCAAACGTGAGCAATTTTGTCAACTAAGCTCTTAGCTAGAAAATGTTTCAGAAAACCCTTAAATAGATTGCATGTGCTGAAATACATAACGGCTGTATGGTAAATTATCTACCATAACAACTCATGTTAACTCCAGCTCCTTATTCACGTGTGCTGGATGCAACTTCATCTTTAAAATCAGAGAGAGAAAAAATATATCAATATTTCTGAAGATTTAAAACAAGGGCCAATATTTTTGTTCAGTCAGATAAGTTATTTCATTGAATATTAATATTGGGAGGGGATTTTTTCAGCCCCAGAGGTATCACTTGATTTTTCTTTTTAGAACTGTTTTGGTGCACCATCTCTGTACAAAGCCTGTTCTGAGGAATTTTCCTTCTACAGCATTCAGCTGAGTGAGTCAGAGTAGACGTACGTGCTCAAAACTTGAACATTAGTCAACTGCTGTCTTGAGAGTTACTATACTCACGGCAGTATCGGAGACTGTTTGTTGCCGAAGCAGTAACAACTGGGGCTGGATGTTGAAACCACTGCTTCCCTCTAAGATATTTTTAGACTTTTCTTAAAGATTGAGAGGAATTCAACAGATTAAATTGAGCTACAGAAGACAAGAGTCTAGCTAGTGACTTAGGGCTCTGCTGTAGTACCAGGCTCCTCTCTTTGGTAGAGTGGTAGGGAGTGTAGACCTGAATGAGGGAGTTCAGGTAGGCTGGAACTGTTTTAGTTGCTGTTCTGTAAGCAAGCATCAAGGTTTTGAATTTGATGCAGGCAGCAACTGGGAGCCAGTGGGGGGTTGTGAACGGCAGGGTGACAGGAGGTGTTTTGGGCGGGTTGAAGACCAGATGCCCCCCACATTCTGGATCATCTGCTGAAGTTTGTGCATGTGAGGAGGTCTGCCAGTAGAGTTGCAGTAGTCAATGTGTGATATGACTAGAGCCTGTGGCAGGAGTTTGACTGCATGCTCAGACAGGTAGGGTCTGGTCTTCCTGATGTGGTACAGGGAAAATCAATATGACTGAGCGACAGAGGCCATGTGAACCTTAAAGGTTAGTTGATCAAAAATCATGACCACATCAAGTAGATGAGGTTTAATATCAAATATATGATATTCATATATGAGATACATACATTATTGTTATTGTATGATGTGGTTACATTCCAGCACTTTTTAATCAGTGAACAACAAAGCTAAGGGCCAACATTGACTCTTGAATGTGCTGTGTTACATGTATGACTGTCACAGGGCTCTGCGTGAATGACCAGCAGAGGAAGAATGACCTGTCTACCCTTAGCTGCTGGCTCATCCTTACAGTTATACAAAGGAGCACTGCACGTGTTCCTTAAGTCTGCCACCATCCAATTCCAGAGCTTTCTGCCCCAGCTTCAGCAAACAAGGAGGCTACTGAGGACCATTTGCATTGTACTGCACATAACTTGTTTTTCTAAGAAATCAGGGCAAGTTCGTATTTCAACTTTTAAATCCTTTGTTTCATTTGCCCAATAATGCATATAGCCAACTACTGATGGATTTCTTGTTGTTTGAGTAGAACTGTCCTTTTGCCATTTATTATGCAGACTAAGATGACGGCGGTGCCAGTACCTCACAGGGCAGGGTGACTGGTAGGTACGTCTGGCTCTGAGCTCAGGTATTTTTAGTCTCCATTTAGCTATTGGTTAATCTAGTAGAAGCATCTTATGAGCTGGTCTACTCAAGCCAACTTCATATTTTAGTTTGGTGTCTGCTGCTTCTGCTGCCTTCTCTTCCTCATTACATACCACGCAGATCAAATCAAATTCCTTCCACACAAACCAACTCCTACGGAGGCTGCTCATGTGCTGTTATACTATTTAACATACTGGAGTGTGCAGTACGCAAAAACAAAACGTACATACATCATTGGTTTGCCCTAGGCAAAGAGGTATCCAACGACCAAGCATTCCCACTTTTATTATAATTTCAAAATACCACTGAAGAATTGATTTATTTGCCACATGACCAAGGCCCGTGGAATGTGTTCTCTACATTCAACTCATCCTATTGCACAGGAGCAGTGAGGGCAGCTGCAGCACTGTGCTCAGAGAGCATTTACGGGCTTTTAATGTCTTTTCAGTTTCAGTGGTACTTTGGAAATCAGTTTAACAGTAAAATATATTATTTTCATTACCATCAAGCGTTGGTTGTTATTCAAGAGGGACTGTTATTTTTAAAGAATTCAGCCATTACAGAATTCACCTGTACTTGTCATTTAACGGCTGTTTTGACTGTTATTGTAGTTTGATATTTATGTTCAAGCTTGTCACCTTAAAAGATACTCAAATGTCTATGAAATACACAAGTGTTGTTTTAAATACTGTAATACCAATATGAAGTACATGAGGTTCATTTTACGTCTCACCATCAGTCTCCATGTTGTGGGGGTGGACACAGACTTAGATGGAGCTTGGGGGATTAAGACCAGATGCCCTTCCTGATGCCTCGGGTTGTATTCGAACCCACTGCCTCTGGCTGGTCAGTGCCTGAAGCGAGCGCTCAAACCATTGAGCTACCACAGCTCCATTGAAACACATAATACATATCCATCCCTTTTTAATATTTCTTTACACAAACTTGATTAACAATTACCAACTGATTTTACTGTCAAGATTTTTCGTGTAGATTGAAATACTAATTTAACAAAAACAATGGATGAATTTCTCTGTTTGCCATCAGAGCTCTGAGATTTTCAAAACACCAGGGCTGTACACCACTGGCATATCACTGGTGTCACTAAAACGGCTTTCCTGCTCACCTCATCTAGACCCGTGCTACCGCCAGAGAGGATTAATTTCATGTGTGAACCAGATGATGATTAAGATAGCAGATTTCACTGAAATGTGGCACCCGGAGACCCTCATCCACCTCCACATGCCATCAAACTTCAATGCAGACACCTGTAGTGGGACACAAACACACACATGCTACAGATGACTTTCTGAGATTTAACACAGCCCAAAAGTTGCAATATGCACTGTTGGCTATACAGCGTCACACCTTGAAAGCCTGGTTCAAACAGGTGGGACAAGAAATGCATGGGATATAATCAATAAGAAGATGGGATTAAATTAGAATGAGGATATCTTCCAACACATTAGATATCTCAACATATTCTGTCCTTAACAGAACAGAAATATATCAGCTTCATGTGAAAATGGGAAACTATTATTGCTACAATTATTTGCAATGATACTCTGAAATAACTGTCATTTGTTAAGCCACAGCATCAGTTACGTTGTCACAACTGTTGTTACTCTGAAGAATCAACGGATCTTTTATCACTGCAATGTGAATGCACTGTATGAAATCGAGCATCACAAGTTGAGCTCTTGCACAAGCTCTCAAAACTCGATTAACTGCTGAGAGTAAAACAAAGTTGATGGTTCTTTCACTGCAACAAGTCTTTTGATTTTGTAAAGGCTATGAGATTGATCCGATGCTGTGAGTAGAGGTGAGCCCCACCAGATCTAATTGGTACCGTTCCAGCTCCAGCTCCAGCACAAGCTCTGGCTCCTTACCCCCCAAGGAGGTGACATTCCACGTCCCTAATGCTAGCTTCTGTTGCTTGGTTCTGGTCCACTGAGACCCTTTGCCTTCACTGCTACCTGTCTGGCAGTGCAACAGACCCCACTGGTTCTTCCTGTAGGTGGTGGGTCTACAGGATGTAGAAGTGTCCACATTGCTTTTTCGGGCTGAGCCCGGCCGGGGTCCGTGGTAAACTCGGCCACCAGGCGCTCGCTGACGGGCCCTCCTTCTGGGCCTGGCTCCAGACGAGGGCCCCGGGGTTCCTCCGGGCAGGGTAATGTAACTTCTTTTTAGATATTTCATGGGGTTTTCTTGAACCATTCTTTGTTTGAAATTGGCAAATTGGTCTCTGGTGAGACCAATTTGCCATGGGAGACCCTATGTTGTCTGGAGCACAAGGCTCCAGACAACATAGCTCTCGGGATCATAGAGACACTCAAACCTCTCCACCACAATAAGATGATGGTTCCTCTGAGAGGTTTGGATATGAAAGAAAGGGGTTGCAATTCAGTGAACTTATGATTAAATCACTGCAGATAATGTGGTTCTGTTGACATCATCAGTCTTTAATCTCCAACGCTCACTGGATCGGTTTGCAGCTGAGTGATCATCACCAATCTTCACCATCCTCATTCACAGCCATGTCCATGGCTAAAGATCACCTGCACTTTACCCTCTTTTTGGCTGCTCTCACATATGTTCTCAAATCCGTGTTCACCCAACGTTTGATATTATCACAACATTGCATCCTTGCTTTTCTTTTTTTATGTTTTCCAGGCTAGATTCCCAGCATTGCGTCCCTTGTGAGCAAACACCCGCCATCTCAACAAGTATGCCTGAAATACTTCAGCTTCTTTTCTTTACTAGTGATAGTTGTCTGATCCCGTTCAGCTGTTGCAAGATGCTGTCGTTTGTTCTTTTTCCTTTCCAGCTGATTCTCAAAAGATGCCTGTACATTCACATCTCTGCAGTCTCAATACATTTCTCATCTCCACTTTTCCCTGTCCATCCTTCTGCACTGTGCGTCCGTATCGACCAGACCAGTGTTCTCAGTCATGTCATTTGTATGAAGGTGCGGATCCCTCTATCTTTCCATATCGGCCTAAGATCTACTGTTCATGTCTTCACCATAGCAATGCTTGAGGCAATGTCTGTGGAACAATCTCCATTCTTAGTCTTGATTGACCCCAAGTACCTAAATTTGTTTACTTATTCAATCTTTTCTCCATCTATGTGAACATTGACACTAGACTCTCCTATCACCGTGAGTCAAGTTTTCTTGGTATCCAGGCTAAGTAGTCTAGCTTTCTCTGCTTCATTCACTCATCTCACTACCTCAGCAATAGTCAAACCATTATCAGCCAACGTAACACTGATTAATTATTAGACATCCTCCAACCAAGATAACTAAATCCTTAATGTTTGTCTCTCTAATAATGTGTGCTGTATATTGCAAAGAGGTGAGGTCAAACCACACATCCTTGCCTGACGTTGTCGGTTTACCAACTGTTAAAGCCAGTGTTAACCCACCATAGAACAAGCTACGCTTTACTGCACACTTTCGACCCTTCAAACCGCCGACAGAAACCTCTGCACAACAGCAACTGCTGACACATTACAAGAATGTATCAGGCCTATTTTGATCATGGGCATTACTATCTGCATTATTTTCCTTTCATTTGTGAACATGTCCGTTTTGCATTTTTACGCTGTAAACATGGGGCAAATTATTCTTTCATTCCCATTTCTCGTTGTGTACTGGTGTCTGATATGGTGCTTCAACAATGTTGCATGTCATGTTACGTTGTGTGCATTTCATCTGAGCGTCTTACATGGCCATATTTCCTAGGTGAGCAAAGTTGACTCAAAAACAACAACCAAGACATTTATCTGGCAATGTACTGCTTTATTTTAAAAGACACTGACTTGAAGTGAGAAAAAGGAGAGTGACACCTAAATCCCCCTGCATTCTCATTAGCACACAAAAGACATCATTGAAAGGCTGACCTTCACATGGTTTTTTTTAGGGTACCAACAGTTTGAAAGTCAGGGTCTTAATGCCAGATAAGCAGCAGTGCATTTTAATCCTCTGTCTGCTGAGTGGGGCATCTGGTTAAATAACTGCCTTTTCACCCCTTCTCTTTGTACTGGGGATTTCTGTTATGACTGTGCTTCCCTCCGCAGATCCCAAAGACTTCAGATCTAGCCATTGTACAGGTGCATTGTGTCAGACTTAAGCTCTCCCTCCGAATAGCCTTCCTAGGCTAAGGCAGCATATTCCTGTCCACAGCAGGAGCCAATCCCTAGTTCCAGGGAGTTTAGATTATAAACTTTTCAGATGTTTCCTTTCCGTTCTCATCTCATTTAAAAAAGCAGCTCTTGGTCAGTTATGGGCGAATATCAAAAGTAATTACTTTTTTTTCCTCCCTCCTTCTGCCCCCCCCTCTCTCTGTGTTGCTAGGCCAGTACTCTTGAACATCTGTGACCGATGTTTGGTTCTTTCAATTCAATATATCCAAGGCAACATGACATTAAGCATTAACCATTTTTGGGCAATTTCAATTCTTGTACTTCAACTAGCTAAATACTCATTAAATATAAAATGCGCACACAGACATGGTCATGTCATGTCATGAGAAGTGGGTGGATTCTTTTAATGAACCTCATTATTCTTTCAGTGCTATACGCCCCAGATCCTGATACAATGCAAGTGAGGGTGCAGCTTATAAATATGCATGCACTGAACATTTGACTCTACTACCTCGTATGCAGTGTTTCCAATCAAAGCTGTCTCAATGCCACATCTCAAAGATCACAGAAGGTGCCAGTATATGACAGTTTCTGTGCTACATCCCTTGTTGATCTCCCTCAGGCAGATGATCTCAAACTCTCTCCTCAGGAGCTAATATTTGAATCTCGTGGTTGATGCAAACAGGTTCAACTAAGTGACAGACTGCCCGCCCTTCCAGTGCCTTCTCTTCTCAAATAATGCACAATTTCAAGCTAGGAGTAATCCGATTCAAAAGTAGGATCCCCAATATTGTGTAGAATTTCATTAGGCATTCTGGCCTCAAATTGAGCTCCTGTTTATGCCCATGTGTACAGAGTTTTTGAGAATGCGATCTTTCAATGACGACAGCTGTAATATCATCGATAAATAAGGATAAATATGCCATAGAATGCATTTCATCCAATTTCACTGCTCCCAGTCAATTTGGGGATGATATCAAAGATAATTGCAGAAAGACTAAAAGATTTAGTACTCCAGCTTGTAAATCTCAAATTAGTATGGCTTTGTAAAGGCATGACATACATTATAACATTTGGAGGCTATCAAATACAATTGAGCACTAAACCCTATACAACAGACTCGTGTTAGTATTATCACTTGATGCAATATGAGTATTTGATAGGGTCAAGTGGTCATATTCATTTTCTGTCTTGGAGAAATTTAACCTGGGTGATAAATTAATCAAGTAGAGGAAGTCTGAGAGTTTGGATTATTAGTCATTAGATTATTAGTCATTATCCTATGCAATGATCTAAGAGTGGGATGATGTGTTAGTGTAAAGCCCACTTAGGCAAATTTGTAATTATGGGCTATATAAAGGCAATGCATAGGCCGGTGCATTCTTAGTGTTGGTCTTAGGGGTGGCTTAGCTCAGTGGGTAGAGCGGTCGTCTAGCAATTGGAAGGTTACAGGATCAATCCCCGGTCCTGCATACAGCATGTCGAGGTGTCCTTGAGCAAGACACTGAACCCCTAACTGCTCCCTGAGCACCATATGTTGGCAGCTCACTGCTCCTATACAATAGGATGGGTCAAAAATGCAGAGAAATCCAAATTTCTCCTTGCGGGACTGATAAGGGGATCCTTTCTTTCTTCCTTCCTTTCTTTCTTTCTTTCTCTCAAGCGTGAATAAATTTGGGAGGG
The DNA here is from genome assembly GCA_900302585.1 of Regalecus glesne. Taxonomy (NCBI): domain Eukaryota; kingdom Metazoa; phylum Chordata; class Actinopteri; order Lampriformes; family Regalecidae; genus Regalecus; species Regalecus glesne. Next base: position 10,746 of record OMLC01038472.1, read on the forward strand.
TTGCATCAGGAATGGCATCCAAGCATAAAACCTTTGCCAAATCAAATAAGCAGATCATAAATCAGATTTCCATATCGGATCAGTCTAGGCTAAGGTTACAAATGACTGCCTCCAGTACTGTTAGCCAGCAGGGGGGTTGATGGAAATTATGCTACTGTTGGCCGACAGAGAAGGAGAGGCGTAAGGCATGTCCAGAGACAGCAGGGTAGGAGGAAAGAGGTGAGAGTCGGAACTTTGAATGTTGGCACTATGACTGGTAAAGTGAGAGAGTCGTGCTTGCTGATATAATGGAAAAAAGAGAGGTAGATGTACTGTGTGTGCTACTATGGTGCAGAGAGGAGGAGAAATGGGATAAAGATAATCTTGAAGGAAGAGTATACCAAGGGTGTGTTGGAGGTCAAGAGTATCAGATAGAGTGATGAGGATGAAGCTAGAGATTGAAGACGTGATGATGAATGTTATACCCAACAAGTTGAGTGTAAGGAGAATTCTGGAGTGAATTGGATGAAGTGATGGAGAATGTATTCAAGGAGGAGAGAGTGGTGATTGGAGCGAACTTCAATGGGCATTCTGGGGAAGGGAACAGATATGATGAAGAGGTGATAGGTAGGTACATATGGTGTCAAGGAGAGGAATGTAGTGTAGTAGATGGTGGTGGATTTTGCAAAAAGGATGGAAATGGTTGGAGTGAATATATATTTCAAGAAGAGGGCGGAGGATAGGGTGACATAAGAATAGAGGAAAATGCACACAGCTGGACTATATCTTTTGAAGGAGGTGTGATCGGAGGTGGATTGGAGACTGTCAGGTTGGGATGAGAACATAGCTAGGCAGCATCAGATGGCAGTCTAGTGGATGACTTTGGAGATCAAAATGAGGATGAGAGTGAATGCAAAGGCCAAGGATCAAATGGTGGAAGTTGAAGAAGGAAGACCGTTGTGTGGCATTTAAGAAGGAGTTAAGTCAGGCATTGGGTGGTGAAGAAGAGAGTGAAGGCAGGGTGCATTGGGTGGAGAAGAGTATCATGGGTGATTTGTGACAGAAGGGCATCAGAAAGAGTGAAAGGGACGGTTTACAAGATGGGTTACACGACGATTACAAGTGAGACCAGCTATGCTTTAGGAAAAGAGGAAGACCAAATAGATTTATAGATGTGGTGAGGAGGAGATAGGAGATGCAGGTAGTTAGTGTTATGGAGGACGACGATGTGGAGGACAGGAGGAGACGAAGATCGATGATCTGCTGTGGCGACCCCTAATGGGAGCAACTAAAGGTAGTAGTAGGGCTATACAAATAAAATTGACTTGACTGGGTCCCATATATGCAAAGAAGACTGGCATATCATATTTAGGTAATGAAGAAATGTATCATGCTCTACTGGAACCAGTAAGGACCTCCAACGTTCAATTAATTCAACATATTTTAAGCAAGACATTAAAACTAGAACAGTGCACTTATTCCTTTCTGTGACCATGGGGGCCTCTTATGGATCTCTGAGCATCCATCTGGTCTGCTTATCATAAATGGACACATTTTTACATGACACTTTTCTAGTCTAGAAGCCACTCAAAGTGTTTTATAACACATGGCTCACATTTACCAAGGATAGGAGATTAAGGCCAGATGCCCTTTTCCAACACTCTGCAGTGGGATTAACATGCAACGCCGGACTCGGAGGTACGTACTCTACCACTGAGCTACCACAGTTTGATATGCTTTAATTTTATGTAGAAAATTGCAACCAACCATGATTTTTTTCTAAATGCTTCTATTTATTCAATCCCAATCATTTTGTGATTTATTTCACTTTAGTTGCAAATACAATCAATTTATATTCCTTTTTTCTCTGTACTCTGTTTGCTAAATGATGAAATTAAACAAGCGCTATATAAAAATGAGGTAATTTACTATTTACTATAAATAAACATGAGCAGACGTACAAGTTATAAGTATGAAAGGAGGACAGACACGCTGGCATTCAGCTCTCCTTAGAGCCAAAGTACTGTGAACACATGTCAATGCATATGTTAATAGTTATTCAGCTTAGCATTGGTATGAATAACACATTCGTGTTTCCCCTCTCATTCTGATAGCCAGCTTGGCTACATGTTAGATGCATTCTGCAATCACATACACTGAGAAAATGAGTTGGGGTTTTATAACCATAAACTGAAGCTAAGGATGATCTGACCTTTCTGCCAGTTAATATTACAGTACATGGAATCTAGAGCCATGTTAACGAGAAAGGTGTAAGGCTCCTCGCACACTGACATATTCATTTCCCTCTTTGCAATGAGTTTGACACCAAGCACCCCTTTGGATGGATCTGCACACATAAATACTTATAGAATAAAGTCTGCTGTGGAGATCTGTCAATTGCTGCACCAAAACTAATTCAACATGGGAGTTTTAGAATATTGGAGGAAATAAATGCATTGACAGAGTTAGATCATTCTGACAGCATCCTCAGTTACATGGTTTTTATAATGCAGTCCACTTTCCATTTGTTTGTTGCTGTTATTTTTAATCATGAGATTATCTTTTTTGTAAATACCTTTATGAAGGAAAACATGCTAAAGTATCACTATATAGTCAAACTACAATGAATATTCACCTCACATATACTAATCATCCATCCATCCATCCATCGTCAACCACTTATCCGAAAGCGGGTCATGGGGGAACTGGAGCCTATCTCCGTTCTCATTGGGCAAAAGGTGGGCTACACCCTGTATAGGCCGCCAGTCTATCACAGGGCAAACCAGATAGGGGACCAGTGTCTTGCTCAAGGACACCTCAAAATGCTTCTCTGCAGGTGCAGGGATGGAGCTGCAACCTTCCGATCGCCAGGTGACTGCTCTACCCACTGAGCCATGCCGCCCCTTTATACTAATCATAATTTTACTATTTCAAAACTGCAGAAGCAAATAAGCCTTGATAATCATATGGGCTAAAATGAAACCAAATCACATATGGAAAACCCTTTAATATATATATATATATAATGTGACAATGAGAACATTGTTTAATGGCTCACTTTACTTTATAGTAAAATGCTATATATGTATTTAACAATGAGCTACTATGTATTATGCAGAGGGTGAGAGTAAAACCACACAAAGAATCATCCAGAATTGTGCAGAAACCTAACAAGAGCAATCTACATTTTGCTAACATTTTGGTTAGGATTTCTTTATTTGAGATGAAATTTTAATTTATGTTTTCTGACTACTCAATGCTTTGTTAATGAACTCTTATGAATGGGACGAAGACTAGATCACTGTTTTCTTGACAAAATAATCAACTATCTCAATCTAATGACATCTGCGTCGCATGCAAAATAATGCAAAGACAAACCCCTTTCATTCACAGAAAAATATGTAATTGCAGTAAAACTGTGTGGATCTTTAATGTCATTCCCAGAATAAATGAGAACACTTTCAGTGAAGCTCACGGCACATCATTTAGAACGGATGTAATGAGAAAGCATGAGGGAAGGCAATTAACATTTAAAAGAGGAGCCTAGCTCATTGATAATGGCGAGGATGCCATGCCCCTGTATGACTTAGCAAATCGCAAATATTTAACAAGGTCCGAACTGGAATGGATGAATGTGAAAAGGAGAGTTTCATGTCTACAGGAGGGGAGGGAACTGTGCCTGCATTTTGCCAGCCTGCTATATCTGACCTAGAACATGCTAATCTTACTAAGAGAAGCAGTTGAAGCTCATGTCAAAACAGGGACACTGACTAAAAGTATGGTTGAAGATACAGACTACCATGCACTGGAAGCCATTTATATGGATTTTAACAACAGAGACCGAATAATCAGTGTTCGTACCACAAAGCTTAGAGCAGCAACATAGTGCTTTGATGCAATATGATGTCTAGTGGAGTGGCAGAAAGCACTGGCAGCTCCATGCAGGTGTCCTGGTCTGCACCACTAGGAGAAAATAGACTTTTGATGGCCCAGAGGTATAACATTACCACAGAGTCAGTCACAGCGGTGGAACTGGAGGAACATGAGAGTCAACCAAAATAAAATTTAAAAATAGAGGAAAAAAATCAAATCTTCGACAAAAAGTCTCAACCATCAGTCTGCGTAAGAGAATTATAAATAGATATAGTTTAGTGTTCATGGTTAGAATTTAACCCTACCCTACTGCTGTGGTATGTTTGCATTGAAAATGTAAAACAACAAAGCCAGACCACACAACTCTTACGACCAACCAGCTGATATTGCAGATCACTCACATTTTGCACACCTGACGAAACACCTCAGGTACACAGTGTGTACAGACTGGAAACGTCTTTTTGACACGGTAAATAATGAAGCATACATCCAACGCCAACAACCCCTCCTCCTGCCATCTGGAAAGAGTGGGTTTGTAAAAATGACACACATGCAGATACACCACGAAAAAGGTGAATCAGTTCATCTGGACACAGGTTTTATTGAGAGAAGCGTGTCATCACTCATACAGGAGAAAGCTTGCTGATGCAGGCATCGTGACTTGTACTTAAGGGAGACCAAAGAGACAGTGGCCGAGATGATGACACAACACAGGAGAGCCAAAACCTCAGGCCAGGACTCTGCAGTCTACACCATCTACAGGCCAGTGGGCACTCGTTCAAAGATGAGGATGTTCACATCCTTAATAGGGAGGGAACGCTGGTTTGAATGGGGGAGTCAAAGTGGCCATCTATTTGAAGAGAGAACTGCCATTCTTGAACCGAAGGTACATCTGTCATAATCTTACAATGCTGTGATTGTAAATATTCCCCAGTCCTCTGTGAATAGTACTCATTACCACTGAATGTGCAGTCCATGGCTAATTTACATATGGACCCATCCTTGGTTTTGGCAGTCATGCAGCTGTATTGTTTATGAGGGCGGGGATGCTGCAGTAAGCTCAGACTGAAGATGTCACCTGTATGAGTGATGAGACGTTTCTCTCATTAACACATGGTGTGTCTGGATGAACCGATTCACCTGTTTTGTGATTTTCATACCTGGATTATTGAGCATGTATCAAGAAACACAGATCCAGTTTAACACTGAATGGTGGGTATGTCAATAATAACAATAATAATAATAATAATAATAATAATAATAATAATAAGCATTCCCTTATCAGTCCTACAAGAGGAAATTTGCAATTCTCTGCATTTGAACCATTCTATTATATAAGAACAGTGAGCTGCCACCACTTTGGCAGGGGACGAGTTAGGGGCTATGCGTTTTGCTCAAGGACCCCTCGACATGCATTCTGCAGGACCAGGGATCGAACCTTCTACCATCCCATTACTAAACAACCACTCTACCCACTGAGCTATGCCATCCCACAAAGAAGAGCTGTCAAAGACAGGAGCATTTCCTTCATGAACTGCTTGCATATGCTGGACAGGGGCACCCCGAGGTTTCACCCACAGGTCCTTAGATGTCAACCAGACAGTATTGGTTCAGCTAAAGGCAGAGCTGAAAGAAAAGAGTAAGAGACATGCACAGGCGTATTGTCCTTTCCCGCCCATTGTGAAGGACACTCTCCTGCAACTGACTGCCCAATCAATCAGCCTTCTGTAGGGTGCGGGAGCTTCCCTGTCCCCTTCCCTGTCACTGCCAGTCATTGCTTGGCCTGCACTACCAAGTGAACATCAGACTTGCAATGGCTCATAATCATGCTCGTCTGACAGAAACCATCTCACAAGGTTCAGCTTGAGAGGATAATTAAAATGAAAACAGGGAAAGTGAATGTGTCTGACTTCCGAAGCTCCACAGAGACGCTGGGACGGTTTTTATTTCTGGCCGGATCTGTTTAATCTGCTTCTAAACCTGGCCCAGACGAGGACATGTGAATAATTGCAGGCAAAAAAAAACAATGAATTACCCATTTGACCACACAGAAGTAGGTAATGAAGGAAAAAGACAGAAAATGATGACGTGACATCTAAACCATAACATGTAGGAAGTGACGGAACAAATAACATGATTATTCCTGAACAAATTCTATCTCCCAATTACTGCAACGTCCCCATCTCTTACTCTTACTCTGCAAATTATATTATTTAGAAGCAAAAAATAACTCTCTGTTTACGCTAGTTAACTTATGCATTTATTAAATAGATTCTAATAGCAACTGCATACAATTTGCATACATTTGTCTGACAGTGAAAATGCCATTTAGTTGTAATGTCTCGTTTAGCCCGTGATGGAGAGAAACCTTGTGGGAGATGAGCTATGTATATGGGCTGCCATGTAGAGGGGAGCCTAATGCAGGAGACAGGGAAACAAAGGAACTGGTACAAAGTGAGAATAGCTGCTTTTAGAGCTATTTCTGTCCTTTCTGGATCCAGGTGAGTGATGTGAAGCTGCTGCTTGTCTGCTCTACTCAGCCTCTGGCACTACTTTCCCTTTTCCCCCAAATAGTGAATTGTCAAATAAGACCTACTGTCAGAGGCAAAAGCCTGTGTAGGCCAAGTTCTCGCCCCAAAAACCACTAAAAATAATCTGCATTAGAGTTTTAAGCACACGAGTGTCTAGAGGAGAATATAAGGCTAGATATCAGGCAGAAGAAAGATTATTCAAGCTCTGATTAATCCCGTTTCCAAGCCCAAACCAGCTCTTGCTCTGGTAGATCTACAAAACTGGTCTTTCGTGTCACTGAGATAATCTGGAGGTTTTATGCCCTCTATCCAATTATTTGCATTTCTTTCCCCAGTGCAGTTCCTCTATATGGTGTGGCCCTAACGTGCACAGTGGGGCTAAGAGAATACCCTAAAGGCTTCCTGGAGCCATCGGGGATTTGGCTTTCATTTCCAACCACAAGGTTCAACACGCTGTTGTGTTCACTGGAGAAGAATTATGTCGACATGAGCGCATCATGTCTGTGGTGGTGATAATAAAAGGCAAAGGCAAAATGAGTTGGAGGAGAGATGTTTTCCTCTGTTTGCTCAGCAGTGCATGTTACAGAGGCATGACTGTGATCCAGATAACCTTTACTGCATATCAGACGGGAAATCCTCTTTCATCGCGAGAGGGGGGCAGTGGGAGGTGTGTGTCCCCAGACGCCTTCATATCTCTCCGATGATGGGTGGACAGAAAGATCAGGGATAAAACAAGTCAGCCAGAGAAGTAATATTTCCTCAGAGGCTGTAATATAATGGCTCGGATCTTAGCCATGATAGATTTTCCTTTGACGCTGTGCAAAGAAAATTTCCACACTATCCGGCGTCCATCGGTGGGCGCAAACAATGCCAAGATGAGCTGGCGGCTAGTTTATTTGTTTCACGTTTGTTCTCCTTTCCCTGTGGGTAATAGTTTGCAGAGAAGTGTCATTGACTAAAACAGACAAACATTTAAGCCAAGAGCTGCCCTGACTGTAAAACAGTCTCTGGAACCAGCACTATTGATTTCTTGTCCCGGGCACACAACAGAGGAGCATGTTAGAGTACCATCTTTATCTCAGCTTTCCATCGCTATTGTGACAGATAGAATGACACCTTGGCTAAAAATTCTGTCTTTTACATACACGACCAGCTTCAAACCAGCTACACATTGTTCTCCTCACATGCCCTGCCAGCCAACAGCCCACACAGTTACAGTCTTTAACAAATGGACGGATGCTATCTCGCTCAACAATTCAGTGACCTCAACAAAAAGCAATTCAGCGGGACATTCAGTATTTAGGGCTGTAAGCTCAAGTACAAGCTCAGGTCCCAGGCTGCAAAGGTTTGGTAATTAAAAGTCAACCCTGGTGAAAAGGTTTTGTTTCTTCAAACTGTTCTGGTTCCTTTGGGCACACACAAAGTTCCAAAACCCAAGACTGAAGGGAAATGTTCAGTTTGAGAGAGACTCAAGAAGAGAAGAATGGTTTCTCCAACTTGTGTCGTATAGATTCTAAAATGGGATGTCAGAGTCAGTTTATGGGTAATGTAGGGTTTCACCGATATGGGATTTGATTTTGGTTCCATGGCTCTCATGGGAACCTCACATAGAATGACAACACAACAATCTTCAGTTATAGACACAAGGACCGACTGCATACAGGCGGAAATATGAGGTGACAAATGGTGCAGATTATTGGTTCAGCCTATTTGCCTATTTGTCTCGAAGGGGAGAAGATGACCTTTAAAAATGTTCTACCAAATCCTGCATTGAAACTATTCAGTTGCATGTAGTTTTGTTTAAGAAAGCATGCAGATGTTTGTCTCAGTGTTGCCAATGTCACTACTGACAAGGCAACTGTGAGCCCCGTGTACCTGTCCTCAAAAATCAATGAGCTAATGACAAAAGCAGAAAGCGCGCCGCTAATGACGACCTTCTGAGCAGCTCGATCCTGTCAACTAGTGAATTGTTGTCTGCTGCCCATCAAAGTGTTCTTCTCCTGCAGATCTCGGGAGTACTCAGAGACTCACCATCAGCGGGAGGAACAACTCAACTGACAGAAAAGGAACCACTTGCAGAAGAGGGATGAATAAAGTCAAGCAAGGAAGGCCTGGAGATCATCAAATGAGACAACCGTTTCCACTTCGGTAGCATGGTGACAGGTAAAGGAGGGTTGTCTCCTTCCATCCAGACAAAAGGCCTTTCAAATTGGCCATATTGTGAGAAAGGCAGTGATAGGCTGAGTCCAAGCATTCATACTGGTGCAGCTGTTACACATCCGATACAAATTAATGCTAATGACACAACCACAAGGTTAGCTTCACGTTGTGCTGGGGAAAAGAAGAACATTAGGAATATCAGCCCCTGTGTCACAGCCTGGACAGACATTAAAGGCACAATCTTCAATTTCAATATGAACCAAAGGCTCACCTTACAACAAAATACAAAATACAGGATTGGAAGCTCCCATCACTCCCAAATTGATTGACAGGCCTCTTAATACAAGAATTCACACTCACAACAACTAAGTCAAAGTTTCTGAAATATCCAGGAGCTGTTGAAGGTTTGTGCAAATCAATGTTAGTGAAAATTAGAGTAAAATGAAATCATATATTCAGTTACAAATGGGTGAGAAAAACACTGAATGCTTAGTTTCAACCTATAACTCAAACTCTTCAATTCTGAATGTAAATAACCCTCAAGTTTATATGCTCAAATTAATCATGGATTTGACCTTTAAGATAATACCACTATCAATGCATGGCACAAGAAAATAATGACCCTCCCTGATGGCTTTCTACTCCATTATAATTCTCTTATCCTCTGAGCGTTGTATGCTGGAAACTGTGTTTTATTCTGTACACACAACACACATTGCATATCTGTCCATCTTGGGAGAGAGATCCCTCCTTTGTTTGTCTCCCAGAGGTTTCTCCTATCTTTCTCCCTGTTAAAGGGGCTTTAGGGGAGCTGTTCCTTATCAGATGTGAGGGTCTGAGGGCAGGATGTTATGTTTAAAGCCCACTGAGGCACATTTTTAATTTATGATAATGAGCCATACAAATAAAATTAACCTGACTTGACTAACTAGTATACGTGTATATTATACTACTTGTATATCTAATATATAGCTATACTAGTATATATATTATCGGGGGCGGCAAAGCTCAGTGGGTAGAGTGGTCCTGCAGAGAGTGTGTCTTTGGGAAAGACACTGAACCCTTAACTGCTCTCTGAGCACCGTGTGGTGACAGCTCACTGGTCCTATTCAATATGACAGGTTAAAATGCAGAAATTCCAAATTTCCCTCGTGGGACAGATAAGGAAATCTAATTATTCTATTTTATTTTTTTAATTCATGAATTACAAATCATATAATAGAATTGCAGAATAATAAAACTATTAAATAAACCTTATTTTCTACATTTCCTTTTTCATTGCCCTGTTTGCATTTTATATAAATCTATTTAGTGCTTGGACTCTAAAGCATAAGTGTGTCAAATTGTGTTTGTCGCTGTCCCCATGGTATGTGTGGCTACTACAAATGAAAATACTACAGGATTTTCATATTAAACGTGTGTCTGGCCGGGAATGATCAAAAACAGTGATGAATTAATTATACACACAATTTCAACCTCGAGATCTGTATGTTTTCTGAATCCTGTCACAATGCGACGTAAAAACCCGAGCTTTGCAATCCATATGAATAATGGATTTTGAGACTGAAGTAAACCAAACCTACACTTTATAAATTGGTAGTTACAAATGAGACACACAAATCAGTAATGTTAGACATGTGAAATTACAGGTCTGAGACGTGAAGTTGTCAACCGTGCTATTTATGTTAGTCACAAACATTCTCTTTTTCTCCCATCCAAATAGCAAAACGCCAGTGGGAGCTTGCAAAAGAAATAAAACCTCTCCTTTAATCTACGGCGCTGAACGTTTTTCACAATGCCGGTTTGTTATTAATTCCAGCCAAAGGACTCGTCTGATTAATCATAATATTCATGAGTCTACAGTGACAGAGTGGGAGTGACCTTGACTTCTTCCCTCAACGCGCTTATGTACGCCTCGCAGTCAAGGAATATCAAAGGGGACATACTCCTGGAGATGTGGGCCAGAGACATCACCCACATCCGTCACACAGCCTCAGGCCAACCCAACACTCTGCCAGGCTGCACTACACTCTGGCTAAAATCTCAGACCTCGCCGGGCTTCTTCACTCAAGGTAGGGCCAAACCGTAAGAGACTAATGCAGTGCTACAGAAGAATACAGACGGGAAGAAAATGGAGGAGGGGGAAAAAGGCAAACAATGATTGGAATTTATGGCATAAAAATGCAGTTGTCTGAATTAAAGCAACAAAAAGCAAAGAAAATGGAAGATGTGATCAGCAGAGTTTAATGCGATCAAGAGCTTTGGAATGGCTTTTCAAATTTAGGGAGAGGGGGAAAAAAGAGGAAAATGAAACACCCTGGGGTTGCTTCCTTCCAAGAAGGGTCAAATGAACAAATATTGAATATCTTCAGGTGATGAATGAAGAATAATTTCAAGCCACCAATGTGCCACCATCAGCATTACAATGAGCTAAGGAGTTTGAGTGGCAAGGTACATCTCATCAACCCACTGGCAGCTCATATCAGGAGCGGAATAACACAAGACCAATATTTCATTGTCATAAACATGCAACCACCACCGAATGTGAAGGAAGCCGGTAGTGTTTCTTTATCTGCCTGGTGTTTAAAGCAGGTCTAATGTTGGCACTGTAGCATCAAGGGCCTGAGGAACAGCAGCAGCGCTGTTGTCATTATTGGGTTGGAGTGATTTAAAAGAGCCTTTCTGGTGCATAACCATTGTCCTATTTCAAGTTTGTTGATACTGAAATTTGATCGGCGAGTATATATGAAATATGAAGTCAATGTGAGGTTTGGCAGGTCTTATAGGGTTTTGTGTACTCGTCGCTCACCTTGGATTCTCTGGGTGCCACATTAGGAGAAGTATTAATAGGGACTGTTCCTCATTAATGTTGCCCCAATTATTCTGCACCATCTCCTATTTCTGTCAATTTATGGGACAGCACCTGATGACCACAAAGACCAGCTCAGCCCTTTCTGAGGTTCATGTTCTGCAGTGCCAGCATTGGCTGTCAGGGACATTTAACAGAGAATTTACATTATTTATGAGACTACCTTTGAAATGCTTTTCTTAATTATGTTTCAAATTTCCACAAAGGGTTCTTGCTGTTGACTTGCACCACTTTGAAAAAAACATGAGCTAACACCCACCAAAACACATGCGTTTTAGACTAAAGCAAATTGAGCTGTGTTGTAGTTGTTGATTGATCATGTTTACCTCACCCACCTTGCATCTCACATTACAGATAAACAAGTTTTAACCAATTTACAACAGTTTAAGCACTAAGGTTTCCTTGGTTACTATTCTTACCCAATCACAAAGCACCATGCTTGCTGCTTCTCCCCATCCCTCAGTCTAGAAATGGCAGATTAAGTTAGGAGACGTGGTTGAATCCATCCTCAACGGCCTCAGGTTACACTAAAACAAGCAAAATAAGGCAGGAACTAAATTACCTTTGTTTGCGCCTATGAACGATATCGCTCAAAGTCATTTCCACAAGCAGTGATACAGTAGATCATGGGGGAGCAATTTTGTTGATTCTTTAGGGGAGAGCAACGTGAGATTAAATGATGCTTATAATCGTGTATTTCACACACTGCAACTACTGGATCAAAGCAGGGACCTGCTCTAGCTGTGAAATTATGCATTACTTGTTATTATCTGGTGTTTCATTTCAGCTTCGAGAAAAAAAATACCAAGAATTTTCAATGGTGTAAATGTGATCCGTGTGGTTGTGGATTTTTTTCAATTCAAATTCGCAAATAACTTCGTCTTGAGCCTTCGTCATTGCTCTGGGTCAACTGATTCTACAGCTGAGCAAATATCGCTATAATATATCCAGTGTTGGGAAGATTACTTTGCAAATGTAATTGTCTACAATTACAAGTTACTTTATTGAAAATGTAATAGTAGTATAACTATTTCAATTACTTTATCAAAAGTAATGTAACTAATTACAATCATTTACATTTTGATTACTTTTAAAATTTTGAATACATGTTCTCAACTATTTAGACCTGACCTAAATTAACCCAAAATAAGTGGAAATCCACTAATAGCAGAGCCCCTTGGCTTGGTTAAGCCAAGAGATCAAAGCCCCTGGGCTCATCTCTTATCAAAATTACCACTCTCTCTGGGTTAACTTATCTAGGTTTGTCACTTAACCACTTTAGTGGAATAACTCCTCAGCAATACTCAAAACAACAGCAACAACAAAAAATAACAGCCAAAACAAGGTCAAACTTCAGAACCTCTTTTTACTGTGAGGTCATTCTGAGATACAATTTCAGGACAACATAACTTACTATCTTTTAAATCATCAAAATCAATCACATTTTTTTCAATGATATGCATACAGCATGTCGAGGTATCCTTGAGCAAGACACTTAACCCCTAACTGCTCCCCGAGCACCATATGTTGGCAGCTCACTGCTCCTATACAATAGGTTGGGTCAAAAATGCAGAGAAATCCAAATTTCCCCTTGCGGGACTGATAAGGGAATCCTTCCTTTCTTTCTTTCTCTCTTTGCTAAACCAAACTTTTAACATATAATTTAGCACTCAATTAATCCCATTGAAAGAGCAACTGTCTATATTTTTACACATTTTTCAAATGTATGCGTGTGCACCATCTATTTTTTGCCAATAACAAACTCAAAATAAAACGGTCAACACAGTAGCTTAGTGTCAAGACAATGCCAGATCAACATTTAACATGTAAATGATAAAAAGGAAATCAGTGTTTGCTGCCTATCATACTTGAAACAGAAGTATGGACATCTTGGCTTAGGGTTTAGGCAGAAAAAAAAATCATTTCCGGGGTAAAGATCAGTATTTGGTCCCCATCAAATTTGAAATAGAACTGTAAACACTTCAGGATAGTGCCAAGACAAAGAAAAAACATGAAACATTTGCAATAAGAAGGTGTTTACAAGAGCCAGTGTAATTTTGGGGAATGGGTCAAAAGTAAGGTTCGTGTATCAGTCAAATTAAAACTGGACATTTTGGTGAAGATGAAATGACTAGGTGGCCACACAGCACACATCAGTCATCGTCAAATGCCATCGTCATGTGATATTACAAGTTAGGAGTGTTAACTAATATCAGACCTCAGCCCCCCAGCCTACCCTAAACCCATTCAAATAACTAGTATACAAAAGGAATATTTTTGTCAAAGACTTCTCAAGGACTTATAAGTGGAAGTGTGGCTTGGTTCCCCAACGACATCTCTTGCTAGCTCTGCGTGCTAGCATTGCTAAGTTGTTAATAATACCATTAAATATAGTTAAACCGCTTACTTATATATCCACCAAGCAAAACACGGGGCTAAATAACGTCATTACACTTTAGAATCACAACGTGGCATATGGAAGGTAGGCATGTCTTCAACATATTCTTCTTTTATGTGACTACTTGATGATTGCTACATACCGTCAGATGTGTCTTGAGGGTCGACATGGACATTTTGGAGGTCGACAATATCTTGACGACAAAGGAAACATTCTTTACATTGGACAATCATATTCACCCCCTTTTCTAATATCTGCACCTAGTGTAGTTGTTTTTAATACTTTCAGCGCTGGAACGCGTATTTAATCGACATTGTTGTTGCTGTAAATTGGGAAACGCTTGGGAGTCCAGAGGGAGACGATCAACAGGCAGGTGCGTGGTAGGCGTGGCTATTTCTATCATTACGGGAGAACCAATCAGAAGCCTCAGAAGAGGCTGTCCTCTGTGGAGGGAAATAGAGTGGCGGTGGTCACCGGAAGCAGCACACCAGAAAACAATACAAAGCAACAAATAAAAATATTAAAACATAAACCCCCCCTGTTTTGTAGAAAACGGTCAGATGTAATTAAAACTATAATCATGAATTATTCCACAAGTGACTGTAATTTGATTACACAGTTTTTCCAGAAATATAACTGATCTCAATATCTTTATTTTGCAATCGAATTACATAACGACGTTACATGTACCTCGTTACTCCCCAAGACTGAATATACCGATAATCAATAAACAGATAGATAAAAATGTAAAAGATGATCCTCTTATCAGTCCCACAAGGAGACTTTTGTATTATCTGCATTTTAACCCATCCTACTGTATAGGAGCAGTGAGATGCCACCACATGGTGCTTAGGGATTCAGTGCCTTGCTGAAGGACACCCAAGACATGCTTTCTGCAGGAGCGGGAATCAAACCTGCAACCTTCTGATTGCCAGATGATCGCTCTACCCACTGAGCTATGCCGCCCCTATAACATCTGCAATGTAACTGGATACTAAGAATGGAATTTTGGCTATTGCAAAGTGGTATATCTCAAATGGTGTCATTTCTTGGTATAAAATGCTGTATAACAGTAAAGTGAGAGCATTTTCTGAATGTTCTGACTGGGTTAGTTGTGTGAAATGAATAATGAACAGCTCTGCCTGCTTGGTCATTATGTCCACATTACTAATGATCATTGCTCAAAACTGCTGCATGTGTAAGACGTCCCCAAAACAGCACCACATTAGTGACATATGAAATTAATGATTTTGTCAATATCGCCCCGTCCGAACTGATTCTTCAATGAATTTAAATTATACAGCATGAGACTAAACTACAGGCTGACATTTAAGTATCTCCATGAAGCTTCAACCCGCGGCTTTACTAATGACCTTGTAAAAATAGGAATAATCCGCTATTGTCTTTAGCAGTATCTAATATGGGAATCAGATGAGCAGACAGAAAAAGCAGGATGAATATTACTCCTTTTTACCATGGCAAGCCCATGTATTCAAGTAGTCAGACTACAGTGTAAGCCTCAGTCTTAGAAGATGTGGATATTGAAATCCAGGTGGGGGGAACATAAGGAAAAGTAAGAGGAAAAGGAGGAAACGCAAATGTGCATTTCTCTGTGACAGAATGCATTTCCTTGAAGCTTGCCTAAATAATACACGATCTGCAAGTCATGCAGAGGAGTAATCAGTCGTCCCTTCAGCATCTGGCGCAATGATTTATTTGCTTGTAGGAGCCTTGATTGAGGTTTTAATATATTTAACAAATTGTATTTTATTCCAAAATTGATACGGTGGGCATGGGAGCAGCTGGACAGTGGCTGTTTGGCCCTGTGCGTTCTCTCACTGCACCTCTTAAACCAGACATTCAGCAAAATAAAGAGAAAGGAGCACTTTTTGTGATTTCTCATGCAGACTTTCCAGGTTTCCCATGGCAGAACCCAGGCTAACAACGCACAACACAGTCTCCAGGCTCTGTGACCACGAGCGACATTTTCCTCCCTCCAGGTGGTCGTATTTTCCACACGGGGTGGATGAGAAATGTAATTTCTGAGCGTGTGGTCTTTCAATATGGAGAGATTTGATAAAGGAGGAGTAACATGTGAAAGCTAAACAGATGTCACGGGGCATCAGGCATCTAAGCTCACTGTTGGAGAAGTCACCGGACCACCTCATCTCTCTGTAGCCCCATCACAGGAACCATCCACCATGTCCTGTCTCTATGCTCTCATGCACCTAAAA
>OMLC01038474.1:0-14942 GCA_900302585.1 Regalecus glesne
ACTTTGTTTACTTGCTGGTTGCTCGGGCGATGATGACCCCCTCCCTCCTCATCAACAGTGTGTTTTCTGATGACTTTAAAGTCCAGTTCTTGATCCACAAGCTTCATTGGATACTGTGCATGGGAAGGCTGAATCAGTGGGGGTAGGCATGGCTGTGTGTCTCCTCGGTCTTTTCTTTTGTTTTCTGTTAGCCTGAGATAAAGACAGTCGAAACAGAGACCCGCAGAATGCGTAGAAAAGGCTAAAAAGCCGAGGCTTGTGATTGTCAGGCGTAGCGAGCAGCACCCTCAGGGATTTTATTCTTTTCTGCTCTCCTCAGGGTCATGTGCCATGTTTCATAGTATCACTGAGCCCCTGAGTGAGGGTGGCAATGGGAGAAAACGGGGGGTTCATAACGAGGAAAGAAGAGGGGAATGTCCAAACTGTTCATCTCCTGCCATGAGGGGCTGGGGAGACGAGTCATAGGTTGAGCTCTTTTCTGTTTGGGATGAACCGAGAGTCAGTGGTAGAGGGAAGCAGAACCCCAGCATCTGCTCATGGAGCAGGTGTTGTTGAGCTGGTGAGGAGATTTGATGATCTCTCCTTGGAACAGTCGGAGTATCAAATCGCTGGTTTGGTTCCGCACCCCTGCCTGCATTCAAACCCCAATCAATAAAATAGCCAATCAGAAATGCAATGAACTGAATCGGTTGTTGTTGTTTTTTTTTTGCAAAGATACAAAATAGTGTATTTACTGTATATAAAGTAACAAACTGCTGCAAGTATATGGACAAATACGGACTCATTAGTTCCCAAACCGCATGTTCTACTGTAGCCCCAGGTTATTAATAACATTATTAATAAGTCTGATACTCTCTGATACAAAAGTGCACAAAAACCTCTTCTCTCTGAATTAATCTGCAGAGTTTGGTAATAAAACCCATCTTACATTGTTTATTAGGCTCCGCCACTAAGCCTTCGGAGCCTCATGGACTCCAGCGGCGGAGCCAAACGATCCACCTTTATGGCTCCCGTGGGTGAAGTCTAAACCCTGTAGACATCAGAATATAATCCGACTAAAAGAAGCTCTCTAACTAAAAACGGGCTTTTGGCTCTATTTCACGCACCCTGACCTCCTTTCTAACCGCCAGCCCAAGTAATAACAGGCATGGCACAGAAAGCCCGGATCGTCAGCTTAAAGGTTTGCGCCGAACCTCCTCCGACGTGCTCTGATTTAACAGATTACCGGATGTGCCGGGGGATAGCATCAGCATCTGGCTGAGAGGCGGCATCCTCCGCTGATCACAGATACACCAAGGAGGCTGTGTGACACATCAATGGGACGTTGATAGCCGCCAATGGCTCGGAGCCACTGAGACAATGTGAGGAGATGGAGACAGATTGCATCTTTCTTTCCTCCCCGACTCCCTCATTTCGACAGCGTTGCTTATCTCCTCCCCGTTGAATGGCCTTATTAAAAGATGGCGGGAGAGGACGGAATGAGAGAGATACAGGAAATCAGAGAGATGGGCAGCGTGACATGTGGGGAAGTCGGGTATGAGAACCAGATAAAACCAGAAGTTTGGGTGAAAGGCTGGTTTGCCCACAGAGGGAGACGGCACAGCAGAATAAGTCCCACAAAGCAGATAGCGGTCATTGTTCTCGGTCTTTTGAGCGAGCATCTCTATCCGTGGAGTGCTGACGGCAGCAGATTGATTTGAAAAGCCCAGCCTCGGAGACAAAACAGACTTTCAGTTGTTTCCGCCAGGCGTTTTTAGTCTATATATACCACGTCTGTTGGAAGGAGATGGCGTCGCGGCTCCTGAAAAGGGTTGTCCTGTCCTTTCCATCTCTGTCATCACTCTTCTCCGTGTTTCAGCCCTCTTCGCTCTACCCGAGGCCTCTCCCGTCACAGCCTCCCAGCATGGATGTTTGCACGGTGCCTGTGCAAGTGTGCTTGTGATTGTCTGCTGCCTGCGGAGAACATCTGCCGAAGTAACAGTCCCGGTCTGTGCCAACACGAGGGACACACTGGGACGGACCTCCTGTACCGTTTGTCCGATTTCGCCCATCACTCCACTCACCCGAGGAGACCCTGATTAAAAAGTGTGAGTTTGAGTTGGTTTGGTTCGTGTTCATGAGTGGATGGATGTGTGTGTGTAAAGTGTGTAAACCGTGCTTGGGCTTGTTTATTGCAGTTGTGAGGTATTCAGGATCCTACTGGGAGGCTCCCAGCGTCACCAGTGCATCTTATTTGAGTGTGTTTCAGTGTTTGATTTCCATTGTGTGTGTGTGTGTGTGTGTGTGTGCGTGTGCGTGTGTGTGTGTCACAACTGATATATGAGAAAACCCATCCTGTGGTATAGGAGCTACAGCACAGTGCTCAGGGAGCAGCGAGGGGTTCAGTCTCTTTCTCAAGGACACTTCAATATGAGAGAAAAGAAAATGCATCACACGTTTTCTTAAACAATTTATAATTCTTGCTAGCAATCAATAAGATCCAAACTTGGTGGGATCTGTGCAGTAATTTAAAGTATTTCCAAGTTGGATCCATTATGGGCGCATTTCTGCAAAACCCATTCACGCGTGGTGGCATCCCTAGCGATCATTAACAAGGTAGAATAGGAGTGTGTTTGTGAGAATGTACGCTGGGGGAATGGGAGGCAGAAGAAATTGCATCGACTTGTTTGCACAAATAATTATCCCTTATTATCCTCTGGACTCAGCAGTGTGGAGATAGTGGAGAGCCAGAAAACAACAGCTCATCAAAACAGCCTGTTAAACTGGGAACATGGCTCTGAATGTAAGTACATGTGTGTCTGTGTGTGTATATGTGTGCCACAATAGAACCAAACCGGCCTCTGTAGCCTTCAGCAAACTCTGTTGTGAGATGTCTTGATGCATGCTCAATAATCCAGGTGTGGAAATCACAAAAAGAGGTGAATCAGTTCAACTGGATCAGAAGTTTATTCAGTTCATTCTGATGTGAGATCTTTCAAAACCAACACCTCCAGCCACACATCAAAACCGCCATTTTCACTTGTCTGTCTCTCAACTCTCCTATACAGCTGTGAAGCCCGGGTCCCACACAGCCGCCCCACCTGAGGTCACCGGAGTGGTTCCACATAAGCTGTCTACAGAGAATCCTGGGGATCACGTGGTGAGACCGTGTTCCCCGTGCTGAGATTTTTGCTGGGGCAAACTGCAAGAGTCACTAACTCACCCTTCATTTGCCCAACGTGCAAATAAAACTTGTCGATCAAGAACCGGAGTCTGCAGTCATCAAAAAACACGGTGCTGAGGAGGGGAGTTGTTGGATTTGATGGACTACCAGTAAGCAAGCGTTTGTGCCTGCATGTGTGCGGTTGGAGCATACCTGGGGATGTTATCTCCTGCAGGTTTGAAAGGGTTGTCAATCACAAGCGGAACACTGGCCCTTACCCTAGCCGCAACAATAGAATGGGCAAAGTCTCATCAATCCAACCAGGAACTACAACCGCGACACAATACCAGTCCTGCAAACTCTGACCTTTCTGAGGACATGATATAGGCCTGAGGGGGAGATGGGGACGTGACCTTGTGTGTGTTTGGGAGTCGGTGCTTATGCGTGTTGAGTTTGTCCACATGGGTTTGTATGCATGTGTGTGTCTGTCTTCAACACTGTGTGTGTGTGTGTGTGTGTGTGTGAGTGTACCTGACCTAATTGACACCTAAAGATTGTTTTTCCAGCACAGAGTCATCACTGGATGTGTGTATCTTCAATATTGGCAGCATTTCATTTCATAGACAAGACTCCCCATTTTCAGTTTATTTGCAGCTCCCAAAATACACTGACAACATTTTGTCACATGTGTATGACTGTGTCAGTGAATGTAGAATTTAGGCGAAGGAATACGTTACATGGGAATAAAAAGCTAATGTGAGGCAGTGACTACATGACTAAACACTGACTACATGCCGATGTGTTCCCACTGCAAAGTGTTCATCAGGGCCTCCCAGGAGAGACATGGGTGTGCACATTCATCACGTAGAGACACCAGTCATGTGAATTGGTTCCCACCACTGGAAAGGTACAAAATAAGAGTAGATGCTCAAATGGTAACTAGATCAAAATGGTACATTGACCCTATGCACCTGTTGTACGTCGCTCTGGATAAGAGCGTCTGCCAAATGCCTGTAATGTAATGCAACATGTAAATGGACATCACTCACATGTACAAAGCGCAATAGGAAAGAGTACAATAAGAAAAAAAGGACAAATAATGAAGATTCCTACGTTATAGGGGCATACAATAAGATAATGGTTACAACACAGAAGAGTTGGATTCATAGTCCAACACTTTATCACTCCTATCCTCTCAGACGACATGGCAGTGTGGTCAGTGAACTTAGACTTCCTATTTAAGACACATGGTGAATGATAGACGAACTACGTCTATATTTTTAGAAATTTCAGTGTGGCGACCCCTGCACCTATTGGTCAAGTTAGATTGATTGACGGTTTATCCAGCCAATCGCAAACAGACAAGGAAGCTCAATCATTGAAGTCAGAATAGTTTCCGTCATTTGCCACCAGCTGTGAAAACAAGATGTAGAGTAACAGACCTGAGGTACGTTACGACTGTTTAACTGTTTAGTAATGTAAAATTTATTTTTTTTAAACAAAGAACGCCTTGTCTTGTAACGTGATGTGTCAGCTAACGTTAATTGTTGAACATGAATTGAAATGGGTTATCCCAGTCGGGTTAGTTAGCTATCTTCCTCAACTATCTTCTTCAAATGCCAGCTAGGTGTAAAAAACAAACAAAGCAAAACTAATGTAAGCTAGTAGTTGATAATATGTGGCTAGATTTCTGTTTTAATTTTGAAATCTAAACCACTCCCTCTCGGAGATATCTCTTTTAGCCTTGGTTTACAACCCATCTTGTTTCAGCTAGCTACCAATTAGGCTAGCAGTCTGTGGCAGGTGTGGTATCGTAAATAGTGGTCAGCCATGTTCCCTCATCCCGGTGGGTTAGCTATCTATTAGGTTAGATCAAGATAAGTGGTTAAGGTGAGGTAGATGTAATTAAAGACATTTGATATTGAATGTAGGTCAGTGTAGGTATGTTAAATGAAATACGGTTGAAGGAACGTAGACGAGCTCCCTTATAATTGGTAGTTGCTAGTGACATCCAATGAGTTTGACCTTGTTCAACAATCTCGTTGTTCTTTTTCAGAATCATGATAATCTTTATAGAGATAAAATGAAAAACTAAAATCTTGAAAATGACTAAGGATCTTTTTTTTTGGAAGACCGTCTTGACCTCACTTCCTCATTTCAACTGGCCCCCATTCTTGATCGCTTCAAGTTGTGAGGCATCAGTTCTAACCACTGACCTACCAACCATACTGTCCTGTCATGCCCTCAATTTGCCAGCCACAGTAACATTTCAGTTTAACACCGGTTGACTTTTCTCATTTATTCCACCCACACCTCCTCTCTAACTGTTTGGTCAGGGTCAGCCATTCAATAGGATGTAGCGGGATTATATTCCTCATTTGGTCACTCTTAAAGATCATTGATTGTGATCTTCACACTCTCAAGGGCCTTAACGGCATCTGCTCTGGTAGCATGTGGGCATGATTACGGTGATCCCCTTGCTCCTGGGCACCATGTACCCCCCAGCCTCCCTTTCTTCCCCTCAGTCGTAATGCAAACCATGGAGATTGGTGCTGTACTGCCATTAACAAGCACTTTCCTCTCCCGTTTAGCCAACTATGCTGAAATCTTACAGCTGTGTAACTGGAGTTTTTGTATTGTAGTTTATGCATTTTTCCTATGACTTATTAAAAAATTAAATATTTTGGATTGTCTTAGAAAGCTGTTTTTTTCTACTTGTACTACTTGCTTTATATTTACCTTAGTGCTTTCATTTGTCTTTTCAACTTTAATTTAGAATTAATTCCATTTATCATCTCATGCACTGTGATCTTGGGTGACATGCCACCGATCCATAAAATGTGCACCGATGACGGATGAATTCTAGTTTGTTGGGTTTATTGTCTGTCTGATTACAAATCTGATAGTAATATAACCATGTTTATCTCTGTTGGCTCTGTTAAATTGACGCATGTTCTGTGTGTCAGGAATGAGAGATAATTGTTGCCGTCTTGCTCAGATAACGACTGTCATAAATTAGCTGTCTCTTTATAACCTCTGATAGCTGGCTTAATCAATTTATATTATCCTCTGTAGGGTTTTTACAAGGACTTCAAATTTGTAGTTGAATGTGTCCCCCTGTATATTTTGATGTGTTTGTTTTACTTTCTCCGCTTGCAAGTTACCTGTTTGTGCGTCTTATATTAACATGTTTGGCAGGGTATCTCCATTCAGATACATACCTGCTTCATCGTCTTGCATAAAAACGTCACTTCTCTCTTTCTTTATGGCATTCTCATCATAATTTCCTGGTTAATAGCTCAGTGGATAGAGTGGTCGTCTGGCAATTGGAAGGTTGCAGGTTTGATCCCCGGTCCTGCAGAGATGGTATGTCGAGATGTCCTTGAGCAAGACACTGAACTCCTAGGTGCTCCCAGAGTGTCACATGGTTGCAGCTCACTGCTCCTATATAATATAGGATGGGTTAAAATGTAGAAAATAGGACATTTCCCGATGTAGGACTGATAAGGGAATCTTAAAATTAAGTAAAAAATAGTTGGTAATTACTTTTTGGCTTTTTACCTTCTTCGTCACCAGAAGTGAATAATGAACTTTGCAGACCCAGTGCTCCTATTAGAGGGAATTACTTATTGATATTTATGTCTACTTGGCAGTGAGGACACCATTACTTTGATGGTTTCAACTTATTTATTCAGGATATTGTTAGTTTGGGGAGGTGGCAACTCGGTGATAAAGCATGTGCTTCAGGAACCGAAAAGCAAGGTGTTGTGGGTTCTAACCCACCAATAGGCATCAGGAAAGACATCTGGCCTTGATCCTCCAAGTCTGTGTGTCCACCCCCACAAAATGTGGAATAATGGTGAGGCATAAAAATGAACCTCTCATTCAGGATATTGTTTATTTTCTATTCCAGGACAGCTTCTTACAATTTGTTACCTAATGACGTTTCTCTCTCTGTGTCTTTGGGTTTTGTTTGTTTGATTGTTCTCTGATTTATTGCACACATGAATTTATCGCTGCAGGTTTGATATGTATCTATCTCTTTCCACACAGACCTGTCGCTATATATTTGAGCTCATGGTTCATCTGCTGTGCTGCTGTGTGTTGTATAAGTGTCACTGTAGATTGAGTTTATTTCTACTGAGAGGTTTGTTTTTACGGGTAATAGTCGGTTCTCATGCTGTTGGGGTGGACACTGAATTGGATGCAGTGTCAGGGATCAAAGCTGGATCCCCTTCCTGGTGCCCCATGTCGGGTTTGAACCCACAGCCTCTGACTCATTACTTCTCGGATTAAACACTTTCCCCCTGAGCTACTGTGGCCCCCTGCACTAGGGAAGCTTCTTATTAAAAAAAAAACCCGAACAGCTTCTCTAGCAAGCTAAATTCCAGAATTTGGCTGAACAGTAGAAAACCTACCAACAGTGATGTGTGAAATGAGGAAATGGGTATTTGAGCTCTTTAGGTCAGGCACAACCAGTTCTGTGAAATCTGTAGAAGACTAGATCTCATTATCTGAGCATAGCGTGTGAAGAAATCTCTTTTTGGCTGCTGTTTTCTTATCTGCAATGTGCACAAAGAGCTGTTGAGCCTTGCCTCTCATGGCCACATTGTGCTATCTTTCATGTTAATGCACATTTTATATGGTAGTCATATGTTCAAGTAAGGCATCAGCTATGTGATTTTAATGTTTATGCAAACAAAAGTCCATAGTGCTGCTAATTATATTGGTAGTTTCTAATTTTTAAAAAAAAGTTGGTGCAATGATTTCTGCATTTCAGTACTGTGAACATTATAAGTGCAGTTGAATAAAAAGAAGCTTAACTCAATTGCCATTGTACCGATAGTGGGTCATCAGGAAGGGTGTCCAGCCCTAATCCCTCACACTCCCTCTAAGTCTTTGTCCACCGCCGCACCATGGAGACTAATGGGAACACATAAAACAGAGCTCCAATTTAACCCATCTTATAAATAAATTGTTCCCTTATCAGTCCCACAAGGGGGAATTTGCAATTTTCTGCATTTAACCCATCCTATTGTATAGGAGTACTGGGCAGTCACCATGTGGCGCCCGGGGAGCCGATAGCAGTCAAATGTCTTGACATGCTTTTTGCAGGACTGGGGATCAAACCTGCAACCTTCTGATTGCCAGAGTACCTCTACACCTACAGAGCTATGCCGCCCCATATAGCATATTGTACAGGAGCAGTGAGCAGCTGCAGCACCTGCGATATTACTGATAAATATGATAATATTGGCCGTGATATGAAATTTTCATACTACGTCATTTAGTGTGTCTGTGAGTCACCCCTGAATTTCCACTGTCTCTCCTCTTTTTCATTGCTCACTGACTCTCTCTCTCTCGCTCCCTCTCTCGCTCTCCCGTTCTGCTCTCTGATCTGGTCTTACTTTGTGTAGCTATCTATTATCTCTCCAAAGAATGTAAACACACTCAGATCAGCCAACTATTTGGATTTTGGTAAAAATGAATAACCCCACCATTCGCCAGCACTATAAATGGTAAATGGATTTATTTTTATATACCACTTTTCTAGTCTATCGACCACTCAGAGCACTTTACAGTGAATGTACAGGAGAGCTCCTGACCACTCAAAGCTCAACCAGGGAGGACCTGTCAGCACAACCAAGGGAAACGGAGTGTGTGCTCGAGGAAGCGTGAGTGAGAAGAATCAAAGTACATGAATGGTAAGTTTGCTCAGAGGATGTCAGAACAGAGGACGAGGCAAGTAGAAGAGGCCTTGTGAAGGATGCTAACTGGAGCAAACCCTTTTGTCTTCTCCCTATATCTCGTTATCTCTGTTTCTCTCTGTCCATTGTCATTGGCTTGCCCCAGATACATCTCACCCCCACGTGTACAGTGCAAGCCATGGAGACAGACCTTTTGACTGCCTGTAGTGAATTAATGAACAGTCAGCCCTTCAGCAGCCAAAACAGCCAAGCCCTTGGGCAGAGCTGACGCGTTGTAGTTGTCTGTGCTGTTTGCACTCCTGTCTCCCTCAAGACTAATGTTGGGTCAATGGTAGACACGTTATTATTGGAAATGTTTCTGTGGTTGAAGATACATATTCCTTTGTTTTGCAGTACAGTGAATACACACACACACACACACACACACACACACACACACACACACACACACACACACACACACAGAGTCTAAATGTGCATCTGGTATTGTGTGACAGCACACTGCACAAGGGCATGCACAGCACAAACAAATGCTGTAGGCATCCTAGCATGTCTATAAGATCTTTTGTGTACAACCATTTGCACAAACAGATTTTGAGCACACAAATTTAAAATGATTAAGAAACTAAAAAATTCCAATGCCACTGTTTGTGTGTATATACGCACATATGCACAGAAGATAGCTGCATTTTGTCTTCATTAGCATTGTGATCTGGAAATAAGGCTGGGAGGTGTAATTGGTAATACTGACACTGGTATCTGATGTTTCCTACCATCTCTCTCTCTTTGTGATCAGGAGCTATTCCCTCTTCCATCGACTCAGCTGAACTCTGTGCCTCCGTTTTCCTCTCCTGTCCACATTATGCTTAAAGGATATTAAACTCTCTAATGTGAGTAATCGGCTTCACTCCATATGTGGGCTCCAGGGTTGGGTCATTTATGAAACCTAGACAGTTACTGAATACAAATTACATGGCAAGTTTGGGTCATTTGTAACTTATTCATTGGATTTCAAAATATGTAAACTCTGTTTTGATATATTGGTTTTTATAGCCCTTTAGCACATATTGGAAATTTGCCTCAGTGGACTTTACAATAGCACAACGTGCTGTCAGACACGTGCATCAGATAAGGGACAATTTAAAAAAGCTTTGACAGGCCTAAAAAATAGGGAGAAGCCTCAGAGAGCCCTGAGGCCAAGCTGCTTTTTCTGTACATTGGTGCTGTGGAGGGTCAGCCGCACCTCGGCAGTGTGTAGAACAAGCACATGTCTGTATCAACCGTGTGGAGGTTGTTTACCGTCTTTGTACTACCAAGCAAAGGAGTTAAGTTCCATTGCTAGGATGGTAGTGTTGTTTGTTGTTGCATGCTGTGTGTTATTCTGCCTTTTGGAATCTGTGAGGGTCTGAATGCTTTGCCCCTTCCTCTGTGGGTTGGAGTTACTGCTGAAGTTCTCTATTTGTAGTTGTATCCGTTTGTCTGGAGGTTCACTCTGGGGAAGCCCTACACTGAAATGACTCCTGATTTAAACACCGTGATCCTTGCACTGAGCAGCTGCCTGACTGGGCTGGTCATGGTTTTGCTGACGTATTTGATGAATCGACATGTACAGTGAGTATCTCTTTACGGACTTTATTAGATTTCTATGCACACAGTCGAGCCCCCCCCCCATATTCTTCCTCTCTCTGACTGATCATTCATACACGTGAAGGCAAGCTTGTGTCTAAATGCACAGACTTGTAGAACAGAGTTGGCAGACGGGAAAGTGCACACGTCTATAAAACTACGGTAGGGGGCTACTAAGGGGCAGCATAGGTCAGTGGGTAGAGCGGTCGCCTGGCAATCAGAAGGTTGCAGGATCGATTCCCGGTCCTGCATATAGCATGAGAAGGTGTCCTTGAGCAAGACACTGAACCCCTAACTCTTCCCCGAGCACCATATGTTGGCAGCTCACTGCTCCTATACAATAGGTTGGGTCAAAAAAGCAGAGAAATCCAAATTTCCCCTTGTAGGACCGATAAGGGAATCTTTTTTCTTTATTTTTCTTTTTTCTTCATATTTCGTTTTACAAGTTTGCAAAACGAAAGTTACAGACAAAAACAAAAGTGTACATTTACAAAACTACCAATGCAAAGCCATATTTAAATACATATTTTTTACCGACATAATACTCCATATCTAAGACTATCTTTAATATAAGACACAGCTCTATCTGTGTTTGTACAACCCTGCAATAAACTATCCATATTTGATAACCTTTCATGGTTAAATGATGAAGGTAATTAAGACAGCAGGCAAGCTGTTGCTGTAATCTTTTACAACTGCAGGGTCTTCTGCAACCTCAAACACTCTAGTGGAAATTAGTGTGTTGCTTATGAAAGGTTTGTTGCTTCATCTTTGCTTCGGGCTGCCTGGTAACGAGCCCCTCCACTAGAGACCTTCATCTGCTCCTTTTTCTATAATACTCCTGCCTGTGCCCCTGACCAAGGCAAAGGGGAAAAGAGCTTTAGTTAGTCCTTGTGCGCTGCAGCTGCTCACTGCTCCTATACAATAGGATGGGTTGAAATGCAGAGAATTGTAAATGTCCCTTAGTGGGACTGATGAGGGGATCTAAAACAAAAAGATCATAAAATAAAGCTTCTTCTACAGCCTCCCTGAGACTTAAAAACTTTATTAGGGTTGCCAAACTCATTGAGCTGTGCAGCTATGACTGACGATGAAGCATAACCAGCATTAAGCCTTTAAACATCTTTCTTTAGTGACCTCAGTAGGAAAAAGATTAGATCATATTTCATTTTGGGGAATATGCCTAAACTTTAGTGCCCTTTGTTGAATACTGCTTGTAATGTCATTGTATTTGATTGGAACAGGAAAAAAAAAACATTTTCAATCTACAGAAAAATTAAGCCCAAGCACTTCGAGTGGACGTTAGACTAGAAAAGTGCTATATAAGAACAAGTCCATTTACCATCCATCTATCTGTCCATAGTCACTCACTTATCCGAAGTCAGGTCGTTGAGACATGGTGCAGCCTATCTTGGCACTCATTGGCTGAAAAGCAGGGAAACTCCCTAGAGAGGTCTCCAATCTACCTCAGGGCTTGAACAGTTAGGGGCTCTGTATCCTTCTCAAGGACACTTGGACGCATTTTCTTTAGGGGCCGGGGTTCAAACCACCAATCGTTTGATAACTAAACAGGCGCCCTACCTCCTGAGCCATTCCACTACTGGTGGTATTGCATTTGGTGTCAAAATTCCTTTCGTTTGTAAAGATTGAACATTTTCCATTCATCTGTATCATGAAATTAATAGAGTATTTTAATGGAAAAGCTGTGATCCTGTTCTGACTTCACCTTTCGCTGTCAGTCCTCCTCAGCGGTGAAAGGAGGATGGAGATGATGAGTGAGGCAGGAGCTTCATCTCAATAATAAGAAATATGGTCTATATTTGGTTTGTGCATTCATAGTAGGTGACAAACCATTTGAGAGACGCCATGTTAAATTAAGGTGAAATGAGTTTTCCAGAAGTAGTTTGGCTATTTTGCTCTATTTTTTGCCAAGGACAGCCTTTCATTGGAACTGGAGCTCGCAGCAAGATATTAGGGGCCTATTCAGGGTATGGTCTTTTTTATCACATGCATTAACTGAAACATGGTGCAACTTATGGGCTGTGGATGTGTTGTGCCTTTTTGTGTCTGATAAGAGGTTGTTCTCCTACCAACGTGACTGTGTGGTCATAAAATAGGATACTAAAAATCTAAACCTCCCCTCGCTTATTCCCAATTTACTCGGAGAGTGTAGTATATGGTGCAATGTTCTTTCCAATGACTCCAGTCAGAATAGAGCAGACTGTCTCCACATCTTTTTGCCTTGGGGTAAAAACTTCTGGTTTCACCACTTCAGTAATTTTTGTCTACACTCGCTCTAAGTGCACTGAAAATGCCGACTTTCTCTCTTTAAGCCCGTACTGCTGGTTTCAACAGGACCTTCTTCTCTCATTATTATTCCACAGGTGCAGAATTTTGTCGGTGTGGCTTATCTGTCAGGGTCTTCAGTGGCTGCTTTTAATTTTGATGATGAAGCAGGAATCAAGGCTCGTTCAACTGTAGCATTCATTTTAGAATCACTGTGGTGAAGCGTGTCAAGGCTGGGCTGAAATTGTTAAAAAAAAACAGTAGACTGTGATTAAGCCTCTTTATGTCTGTTGATGGGTTCAAGAGTGGAGGATTTGCCAAATTTCTCTTGCATCACTGTTCTGGTGATAAAACGCTGTGCCATTTATTTCACAGGATGGTCTGGTATGTGATAATGTTTCGGGCCTGGTTTATCTCCCATGCTTGACATCTCACTTGGCTGCTAGCTCTGAAGCAGTTGAGCCTTGACTGATCAGGACCCTGTTTGTTCAAAGCTGCTTGGTTCACGCCTTCCTCTCTATGTGATGAGCATGGAGGCTCTCACAATAAAGAAAGTTCCATATCCCTCTCTGATGAGAAAATTCTGGATGTCTCTATCTGCATCGTTAAAAGCCCCCACCAGTTGTTTGTTGTCCTCCCGTAAGACCTTTTGAAGCTTGTTATGTGTTGATTGAATTTGGCTAGAGAGGGTGGGAAGTGTGTGTTTTGTCGATGGGCAGTGGGGGTGTCAGGATGGTAAAAGTGAGGGCCATGGTATGAGGAGGGGTGAGATGGAGGAGATAGAAAAGTGAAAGGAGCAGAGGAGGAGAGTTGAGGATTAGATATCCGGAAGAGAGGAGCCTCTAAGAGGAAAGGAGCGTTTGTGAATCAGAGGACACTGATGAGCACTGATGAAAAATAATTACCAGTACCAAAAATAAGACTGAACAAGCAACGAGACTCTGTTGGTTGTGCCACTTATCTCCTCCGTTATCTCTTCCCTCCTCTAACCATCTCTCTCTAACTCCCCACTACTCTTTATCGCTCCTCGACAGTGAGAACTGGAAAGAAAAGAAGGGAGAAAGAGGAATTAAAGGAAAACATGGGAAGAGTTAATTCCTCTAAGTAGGTCACTACTGTGATAATCTGAACCTGAAAACCAAGTCTGGGAAATTTAATTAGTCATAAAGACGGAGCCGATCGATACCCAGTGAGAGGTCAATTTTGACATGTCACGATTAGTCCCCTTGTTGAT
This sequence comes from Regalecus glesne, assembly GCA_900302585.1. Taxonomy (NCBI): domain Eukaryota; kingdom Metazoa; phylum Chordata; class Actinopteri; order Lampriformes; family Regalecidae; genus Regalecus; species Regalecus glesne. Next base: position 13,997 of record OMLC01038474.1, read on the forward strand.
GGGGTGGACATGGGCTTAGATGGAGGTCAGGGGATTAAGGCCAGATGCTCTTCCTGATGCCCTGTGGTGGTTTTGAACCTGCAGCCACTGGCTCATCAGTTCCCAAAGCGCACAGTCTATCACTGGGCTACTATTGAGTCGATTGATAAGCAATAATTAAAATAAATTAAAGATCCCACTGTGAGGTGTCAGGAATGGCATCCAGCCTCAATTCCCCAAGCTCCATCTAGGTCCTTGTCCACCCCCACGACATGGGGACTAAACAGGACCCACAAAAATTGACTGCAAATGGACCTCAAACAAATAAATAATGGATTCTTCTTTTTCTCTTTTGCTTGGAGGACTACATTATGCTTCCTTCCTTGATCTGGTTTATAATCCACTTAAATCTCCTATTGGCTGGTTTTAAAATAGTGACAATGTTTGCCCATAGGCAGCCTTTAGCATCTATGGCCCCGTTTCAAGAGTTAATGTGGGATCCTACTCCACAAAGGGAAGGTGAAAGCAAGCATTTCATTTGGTTTGCATCAATAACAATATATTTTCGGCATAGCGGCATATTTTCGGCATTAGAGGCGGCATAGCTCAGTGGGTAGAGCGGTCGTCTGGCAATCGGAAGGTTGCAGGTTCGATCCCCGGTCCTGCATACAGCATGTCAAGGTGTCCTTGAGCAAGACACTTAACCCCTAACTGCTCCCCGAGCGCCATATGTTGGCAGCTCACTGCTCCTATACAATAGGTTGGGTCAAAAATGCAGAGAAATCCAAATTTTCCCTTGTGGGACTGATAAGGGAATCCTTTCTTTCTTTCTTTCTTTTCAGACTTGAAATTTCAGACTCGTGGCTGAAAAGTTATTCTGTTAATTTAAAACTGAGACGATAGCATATTCACTTTAGAATGAGAAGTCTTGCGCTTCTCAGCCACTACTTTAGTGGACATCAGCTGC
>OMLC01038487.1:0-12662 GCA_900302585.1 Regalecus glesne
TGAAACAAGTCTAATCACCTTTCAGCTCTCCAGCACTTGTTTTTCGGGCGCTCCGCTGTAACCACAGCTATAGCTAAGCCCGTGAAAGGCGGATCAGGGTTATGCTTTCCTATATGCCTCTTTCCTAAATGGTTAACAGTGTAAAGAGGAAGGGGTGGATTTAGATTAAGCCTGGCCACCCAGAGCCATCAGGACGAGTAGACGGGACTGGTACAGAACAGGCCCAGGGCAGAACACACAAAAAATTACACATGCTGTGAATCAGCTTTTACATGATAGTTCAATTTTGATTTAAGATCAATTTTATCATAATCAATGAAATGTTTTATCTTAGATTAGATGCATTTCATTATTTAAGGATTTAGCTAATTTGTTACTCGAGATAGCTGCCGATGGATATAGAAATGGGGCCGCTTTTTTGGGGGGGGTCCCATTGAACAGTACAGGGAACAAAAGACTATAGCATAACAAGTTAAGTAGCGGTGATTTACGGGGAGGTGTAGGCAGAAGAGATGTTGGGAACCTAAACCCTTCATCCTCAATAAGGTTAAATTCACTGTAAAAAAAAACCTGCAACCATTCTGCTGTGTTTGATTATATACTGAAAAAAGGGAAATGCCTATATTTTCAAGTGTAGGGGAGTGTCCTTGCCTGTAGCATATGTCTTATGAGTGAGTGTATTGTTGATGTTGGAGAGCTGCCTGCACTAATAGGTTTTTGAGACCTGTAATAAGGCCAGGCAGCCTGAATGAGTCATTGATTACAGAACACAGTGCTCCCCATCTGCTTGATTACATTATGCAAGCCATTCCTCCACCTAACCCTCCTCACCCCTCTCCTCATCTCTGCTTTCTCTCCTTCTCAGGGAGCTGATGCCCAAGACACTGGAGGGCCAGATCACCATGGAGAAGACCCCCAGCTACTTTGTGACCAGAGAGGCTCCGGCCAGAATTGCCGCCATGTCGCGGGACACCAAGCTGATCGTGGTGGTGAGGGACCCCGTCACCAGAGCAATCTCTGACTACACGCAGACGCTGTCCAAGAAGCCTGACATTCCCTCTTTCGAGAGCCTGACCTTCAAAAACAGGACTACGGGGCTCATCGACACCTCGTGGAGCGCCGTGCAGATCGGCATCTACGCCAAACACCTGGACAACTGGCTGCAGTACTTCCCCATGGGCCAGATCCTGTTTGTGAGCGGCGAGCGGCTGATCAGTGACCCGGCCGGAGAGCTGGGCCGTGTGCAGGACTTCCTGGGGCTCAAGAGGATCATCACAGACAAACACTTTTACTTCAACCAGACCAAGGGCTTCCCGTGCCTCAAGAAGGCCGAGGGCAGCAGCAAGCCCCACTGCCTGGGCAAAACCAAAGGGAGGACGCATCCCAACATTGACCCTGAGGTGGTGCAGAGGCTACGGGACTTCTACCGGCCCTTCAACATGAAGTTCTACCAGATGACAGGGCATAACTTTGGTTGGGATTGATGAGGAGAGTTATAGAGGACATGTTTGTTCATCCGTTGATAATTTTTTTTCCCTCTTTATGTCAATGGCAAATGTGGAGATATTGCTATATATATGTAAAATGTACAGAAATCTATTTTATAATAATTTATTTTTATTTCTAAGCAATTAATTCACTAAGCTGCCTAACCATATTTGTACATAATTATTGGCCCACATTTGTTTTTAACATTCCTCATTTTGACTTTAATTTGTCACGCTCCTCTCTCACGGTCCTGTAAACCTCAGTGGAATTTTTGGTGCTTCATAATGCAGATAATCTGTGACGACTGAAGTAGGAATAGGTGAATAATGTAGAAGCCCTGTGTTACGGGTACAGAGCGCTCGCAGAGCAACGGAGTACATCCACCCATGCGCATCCTGATTCAAACATAAGGATTCTTTTTACCTTCATTTCTCTGCAAATCCCTCCATCCTTCTTCTGGTTCTTCCTGATCTCTACTCCTCATGTATGACATTTCAAAGGAATAAGGGCCTCGTAGGTTACATTTTCTGCTATTCATTTTTCCCCCCGCCAGCTGATCCCATTTCCCGTTCAACTCAATAACAGGTTGATCAATGGCCCTAATTGATCCTTATTGTGTCACTCCTGCTTAAAGTATGCGGCTAGCCTGTCATTCGCTGTGCTCCTTCTGCCTGTTCTAATGAATGGCCCATCCATCAGAGGTTGAATGCCATCCGTACCGCAAAAGGACCCGTGTTAACATTATGCTAATCGGGTGAGACAACCGGGCAGATCGATCGAGGCCCCGCTCTTACCCCCCCTTCCCCATTAGGAGCGTGTTGGGCTCAGAACCAGACTCTTGCCCTATCCGTGGCAGTTCAAAGGTCACACAAAGTCTCAATCAAATTTCCCTGAGAGGCATTTGATTTGTTGAGGAAGAGCGAGCAGGTGAGCCTCGGGTCAGGCCGCTGTGTGCCTTGCCTTCACGGTAGGAAGGAAAATCCCAGCGTGAGGAAGCAGAGACATATGTTGGTGTACAGTTCATTCAGATTGAAAAGATGATAGTTTCGGAGGGGGGCTGGGGGGGTAGAGAGAAAAACAACCAGGTCCTGTCTCGCTGAAATACTGCGTCTTCAGACAGGAGTCAGCCTGGCCCCTTCTCAGATGTTAAGACAAAAGATCAAAGGGAACGGAGAGGTTTTGGTGAAGTGCTCTCCACACAGCAGGAACGGCCTCAGGGAGAGCCTCAGCATATAACCTTACCTCTGTCATCTCACAAACCGCATGTGATATCATCCATGCTCTATATACTTTGCCTTATTCACCCGAGACCGGTCTCACACTTCCAGTAGGGATCTCGGCTCTTCACTTGTTGCCAAAAAAATAACTTTAGTTAGCGGGTGTGTTTCACACAAAGTGAGTCAGTATGCCTTTTCTTTCTCTCCTCTTTCCTTGCCAAACACCCCCCCCCCCCCCCGCCGTGTTGCTTCTCTGTTTGTTTGTTTTTCTTTTTTTTAAAAACTTGAATTCTCAATATGCAAGAGGGAAACAGTGTAGTTAGAATTCTCTGACGTGCACGCACATCCCTTTGCAGCTCGCGGCACCGTGCTATGTAGAGGCATCGGGAGGTGGCCATACTGTTGCTGCGCTATGCTATGCCATGCTAACACTGTGCCATGTTGTGCATACTGAATGTGGTGGCCGTGATGCAGCTGCAGGGGTCGTGAGGTGGATTTATTGGTCTCTTGTGTTCAAGCAGGGCCCTGACTGAATGTACACATCCTACTCTAACACAAAACGACTCCCTCAAATCAATTTCAGAGCTATTTCAAAACGCATGAGGTTTAAGAAAGAGGACAGGTACATTCTACGATGCTTCCCATTCAAACATTGGAAAATGTTGTGCCTCTTTAATCACCCAGTGCAACGTGAATACCCTGCTCCTGTCATTCAGACGGATGGGGGTAATTCTGCTTTATTTTCCTCATGATGAACAACCGCCTGGTTTTGCCTAAAGCCATTGGATGGTAACCCAGGGGAGATGGGGGGGGGCTTTTTGTACTGTACTTTTTGTTGCGTTACCCATAACTGGCACAGTAGTTTTTGTTTGGCTTGAAAGGTAGTGTGTCTGGTCAGGGTTTATCCGTAGAAAGCCTGAATCTCCCCATCTCTCCTTAGTGCAATGTTTGTTTGTTTTTAGAAGAAAAAAAACACGACACATTTATGATGGTCCCTTACGGCAGACAAACCAGGCCATCCCATTCTGAATGGAACTCTTTCAAATCTGTCCTTTTCACGGTGATCGCTGGAGTAGTGCATTTGAACTCTGGTTAAGCTGATGTAAACGAGGGAGTATCTTAAAAAAAAAGAAGAAAAAAAAGAAAATATAAAATAAATAAATGAAATCGCACTCATGGTTCCCATCCATGCTGCTGCAGTGGTTATGGTTGAGTTTTATTCAACCCGTTTTGAGTTCTACAAATGTTAGTGATGTTTGTCCTATCCGCATATAATATGGTATTTAGACTAGCAGATCTGTATGTATAAAAATGACAAAAAAGACATGTAAATCAAATATTTTGTGGTATGTACATCAAAAGAATAATTTTACACAATGCAAGAGTAAAATGGAACAGATGTTTCTAGATGATAAAATACTGAACATTCATAATATTTCTTTGTATGAAGAAATAAATAAAAAGTATATATTTTATCAAAACAGCGTGGCCCCAGCCTGATTTTGTGCCCTGCAGTTCTGATATTTACAATACTACAGCCCAGTAAAAGAACAACAAAGGAAGGAGAATCTTGCACAGCTGTATGTTTTTTAAATAACAAAAGGTCAGTGACAGGTTTTGATTTCATGTCTATAAAAGTTCTACTATATATTTTTGAAACGATTTTCAGCGAATCAACATTTAAAAGCCATGTTTTGCTCATTTTCCATGCTCGTGGTTCCAGCGAGGCTCATTACGACACGGCTCCTTGTGAGCATGACCGGGCCAAAGCTCCTTACTTATTTATGGGCTGATAGGAAAAGATTGCTTTTTTGATTAACTCATTGTTTTGATGTCGAGGGCTGGAACGACTGCAGGTTTTCTTTTGCTTTAATATTTTCAAAATGCAGTGGTGTATAAAAAAAGATATCTTGTATGAAGTTACTAAAATAAGCCTGGCTCAGTAATACAAGAACCTCAGCTAATGTGCTCCACATCCGTCCTAACTGAAGAGGGCTGCTGTGTGTCCTCGGTTCAAGACCTCTCCTCGTCCGTCACTATTCCCAAGACTGTTACATGTAAAACTATTCCCGATATGGCAGGAAAAGCCATATATACAAGATTAATTCTTTAATGAGGGGGGTATGTTTGTCTCCTCAAACTCAATGCAAGTGTGGTTGAATGAGGAGAGGCTCTGCTTGCTGTGCAGGGCCTGCATAACACGGCAGCCCTGATTCTTCTCATTCCTTCTCTATCTGAAAAACCTGGATCTGGAGCGGTGTGTAACCATGGGGGTCCTTGTGGTTAGAGGGCACCCGGTGCTGTGTGGGAGGTTTGGTTGCCAGTGGTGGTCTCTGACTGCTTATCGGAAACGTGCCCTCCCCGATTGCCCACACCCTGGCTTGGTTGTAAAAGGCCCCAGTGTTTCCTTGTGTATCATAATGAGATACACCTCCAGTGCTGTTTGTTTACACCTCTATCTATCGACAGGGACCCCATTCACAATGTCTGAGGTGATATATTTACAAACCTGTCCACAGACAGGGATGTTGACACCCGCAGCAAATTGTGGGTAGGGTCTCTCCTGGTCCAGAGGATTTTCTGGCAGGAAACACGTAGCCACAGTATGCACCTAAACAAATAAACACCCAGTTTACAATCACGGAATGAGTTACGCAGGGGATGTTCACTTCGTCATCATTATGCAACAGCTTTACAAATATGAACAAAATAGTTTGGTTTGTTTTAGATTGATTATTCTGTTCTCAATGTCCATAAAAAGTATTCCTGAAGATCAGGCTTATAATTTAATAAAGTGGAAATAAGATAAAATATTTATATCCAGCTCACATTGACTGATGGGCTGGAAATTCCCCAGGCAACCCGGACCCATCTGATGCTAATGATGCAGGACCATGTAAAGAAAAAAAACCTAAAAAAGGAAAGAGACTGAAGACCGTTTCTCTCAGGCGTCACAAATACCCAGTTGCACACACACAACTAAAGTTTGTTGTGAACTTGCACGTATACTGATCTAGATTTCCGAAGTTAAATTTAGTTCAGTGTCGTTGTTTTTACCCCCACTCAGGGACATAAGTGCTCCAAATCTGACTGACGACTCCTGCTGGTTGTTTGTGCATATTCCGTTATGAAAAATAAACAATACACACTGAAGAATCTTCCCGTGAAATATGACTCAATTATTGATATAATAAAAAATACCAAGCTTCTGAGACTAATTACTCTTCTGATGTCGATGCATAAAAAGTCCCACACATCCACGTTTATCTGAAATAATTTCATATGCACATCGAATTGACAAGTTCGCCATTTTAAACTGTGCCGAGATCGTCCGACCAGTACTTCCAACCTGACACCCAAGATGTTACAAATCCAGATGACATTCCATCCAGTGTATTCCCCCTCTTCACTCCCCGACACATAATGTTACTAATCAATAGCCAAAGCAGGTTCCTGTAGAAATCGACATCAATATATTTGTGTTTCTATACACGTCCAAAATAAAAAAAAGCTTTCATTCATTTCACTCATAGGTATATAACGAAATTACGATCGCCCCACCAAATTACAGGTGATTGGTCAATACAACGCGGACTAAAACGGAAACAGGAAGTATAATGTTTATAGTGGCGAAACTTCTTCCGCTGTCTACAGAATCTGTTTATCTACCTCAAGCGTGTCTGTAAGTAACCTGCAAACATTTATTATTATATCCCTGATATATTCTCTGCACCATTGTGTTTAACTACTTCTTATTTCCCCTCTGTAAAATTTATCTGAGGATTGTTGTTGTCTGAGGGACCTGTGAAAGCCATGAAAATGAAGTCAAATCCCTTCTACTTGAAAACCTACGTAGTCAATAAACTGATTCTGATTCTTAATAGAGATTACCTTCAGTAAGATGAATTGTATTTTGTGGAAAACACAGAGCTCCTCCTTTGAGTCCAACACCGTATACTGCCAACATGCTATCTGAATGTCCAGGGGGGATGTGAGTCAGGTTTCCCAAAACAAACAGAAAATCATGGTGTCCCCAATATATGAAGAGACATGATGCAGATGTGTGTGTGCGTGTGTGTGTGTGCGTGTGCGTGTGCGCGTGTGTATATATAGATATATACATACACACATATATATATATATATATGCAGAGAGCTGACATCAGAGATTTTGTTCTGCAAGCAGCATACCAATTGGAAATATCAGGTAATATTGCCATGGGAGAGGAAAATGTTCTGTGGGAGCTCTTTTAACTCCAACGGAAAATATATTGCCCTAAAACAAACAATGGCCTATATTACAACGTTATACAATACACTGTGTACAAAGCTATCAGTGTCCATTGAGGCAAGGCAGAGTGTCTTTCGCCAGCCTCGCTGCTTTTCCATTCCCCAGCTACTGTCATGCTAGGAAGGGCTCATCAAAAATCATCACTGATAGCTACAAGTCTGGATCTGGATAATTGCTTAGCTGTAGTGGGATGGGTGAAAAACACACTAGGAAAAAAAAACAGGATGTGGTGTGACAGGGAGGGTCTGACTTGGCAGGTTGAAGTGGAGCAGGTTCTGTTGGCCAGCAACCAGCTCGTTCCCTGAATCCCTGCCACCTGTATTAACTTGTGACTAACTTGATTAACCTGTCCGTGGACAAGGCGGACAGAGTTATGGGAGTATGACAGACTTCAGGGCAGCCATCCAAGTCAGCCCTCTCGAAAGAAACAGTGTGTAATTAAGCGAGAAGCCCAACAGAATGACAGAAGGTAATTGTACAGTTTGCAGATGATGTCTTTATTGTCATCGTGGCTGCCTCCAGGGCTGTAATGAGTACAGGCTGGCGTTTAGGGGTTCGGGATGGGATCCCACACCTGGCAGCTTGAGACAGGCGAACCCCTATGCTCTCTCTCCTTCTCTCCCCAAACCTCTCCCTCTCCCCTGCCCCTTCCCCCACTCCTCCCTTGATACCATCTCCAGAGTGGGTTGCTGTACGGTGTGTTTGATCATATTAGCTTCAAGGTGCTGCAAAGCAATTGCACAATATCTAAACAGCATTGTCACAAAGACTGGAAACATGGCTAAGGGGCTGGAGGGGGTCATCAATAATGCAGCCCTCTACCCAGCTATCCTCTTAGAGCTCAACATGGAGATGCTCTCCGACAACAGGGAAATTGTGGCTATTGGGCTAAGTGGCTTCGCATGCAAGGCTGTCTCAGCCTCTTGGGCTTCTTCTGTGCCCTTTGTCTGGACAGTACTGCGTGATATAGATTTACAGCATTCTTTGCCCAACTGGGTCAAAATGTATTGGTGCATGCTCAGTAAGCCAGGTAAGGGAATCCCAAATAAGGTGAATCCGTTCATCTGGACGGGATGGTCAGCTGTGGTTGGCCATCTATGTTAAGAGGGAACGAGCATCCTTGAACGGGGGTGGGGGGACGGGGTGCTAAGAGTACATCTCTCATCGTATTGCAATGCTGTGATCACAACTATTTCCTTTTCCTCTGTGAATCTAGTACACATTACCACTGAGTGAGCAGTCAATGGCCAACTTGCATATGAAATCATCCTTTGTTTTGGTTGGCATGCAACTGTATGGTTTATAAGGGTGGGGATGCTTGCAGTCAGCTCAGACTGAAGATGTCACCTGTATGAGTGACGAAATATTTCTTAATAAAACTTTACACCCAGATGAACTGATTCACCTTTTTGGTGACTTGTGATACAGAGTTCAGGTTGAGCTTTAAGGGGTGCTTAGGCTTCGATATGCACGCTAATGATTCGATCATCGATCTAGGGAGTTATTGGTCATACTTAAAAAACTGCATGGAGCGTGCTCAGAATCGTAACACAAATTAAGACATTTTTTCCTCAATCTTTGCATGTAAATGTCTTACGTTGCTTTAGCTTTAAGAAATATGGAATGTGCACATGTGCATAGGCTGTAATGGATCAAATATTTCAGGAAGAACACCGATATGTAATGCTGAGTATCTGCATGGAAACCCATACCATAACTACCGTGTCAGATTAAGCTATAAACTGCAGCAAAGCATTAATTTGATTTGAACTGAAGCAATTTTTTGAAAATACAGTCATTCTTAAATTATTTTGATCAGCAATTTAATGTCTGTGGTCTGCATTGCACAAAACAAGTTCAGCTGCTTCTAGTGAGGTTGTGCATTTATAAAGTTTCGCTGCCTTGGCTGTGCTTGCTTCTGCGGTGTGCTTCATGCCTTTCGGCAATCTCATCTATGTAATGCCAGATAAATTCCCTCACGGATTTAATGAGTTATGAGAATTTTTCTGATATAACCTCTGGACTGATTCAAGACACTTATAGCATAACAGTCAATTCCAGCTTCAGTGTTTACATGCCAACATATGTGTGTTTACAATGCACGGGTCCAACGATGATTTACAGCCAAAGGAGGAGAAAGGAATGCTTGTCTGAATAATAGCGTGACCTCATCTAATGAGATAGTATTGTGTCTGGAATTTGAACTGTCAGATTAAAAAAGTCAGTCATTCTACTGCTTAACCAACAAAAACAACACTCTAGTCTGTACCAAAGGAACGAGGGATGAGTCTTCACAGGGTGAAGAGGCTTCATATGTTGGAAATAACTTGCAACATATGCAACCTTAAAAAAATGCTTTATTTATTTGTTATTGTACATGCACAAAATGAAATGTGTGCTCTGCATTAACCCAATCTGTTGTGTAGGAGCAGCAACGAGCCACAGCGCCCAGGGAGCAGTTGGGGCTCCATGTCTTGCTCAAGTAGCAAAACTCTCTGCCATACATATACGGTAAGGGTGAATTTGAAGTGATTCTAGGAGGGCTAACTGTAACCTGACATACTGTAACCACTGTAACCTGACATATCACATCACCTCTACATCTGGGGCCTCATTGGATTATGGCTTCAACCTTCAGATCTATTCATTACCGCCCCACTCCTTTCCAATCTCTTCCATGTCTTCCTCCGTCTGACAGGTGTCAGACATGCCAGGACAGGCTGGCCTGCAGATTTCAGCAAGAGGAAATGCAGGGATCATGAGGAAGTCTCTTATCACAGCAAGTATAAAGGGAGATTAGCTGACACACCTGAGGAGAGGCCTGTACAGGTTTACCCGAGGTAATGACAGGTTAAACAAAGGAGCACGGTCTGTGTTTGTGTGTGTGTGCGTGCATGCATGCATGCATGTCCACATGGTGCATGTCCGTGTGTGCATGCACATGTGCCACCATATCAGGTTTGCATTCCCTGAATCAGTCAATTATACCTCAACTCCATCACTTTTATCAAATTTGTCAAAGAACAAGTCTCCCCTTGTCCTTTCATTGACTCCCTTCACTACGGAGGCATCCGAGTAGTCCCAAAATAAGAGAAAATGCACAAAAATGATGATAAATTAATTTACAGAACATGATTTATGCATCATGTCCCACAAATGAGTATGACAATAAGCTCAAAGTAGAATATCATCATTTAGATTCAGAAATGCATTTATGGAACTATTTTCCTCACATGTAAATAGCTCATCCTTCATCTCTATGTTGCATCTACCACTGGTAGATTTGTGGTCAATCTCTCACTTGACTACAAACAGCACATAAACAGTTGAGATAAAATAAATGTTGATGAATAATGATTTGATCCCCATTAAGGAGTTCATGTATCTCAGGGTCTTGCTCTCAAGTGAGGGGACAATGGAATGTGAGCTGGACCGCAGAATCAGGGCTGCTGTGGTATTGTACTCGCTTTACCAAAAACGTTGTGCCGAAGAGAGAGCCGAGTGAGAAGGTAAAGCTCTTAATATACTGGTCAATCTTCGTTCCATGACCTAAAGAACGAGATCGGGGATACAAGTGGCTGAAATGGGTTTTCTCAGGAGGGTGGCTGGCGTCTCCCTTAGGGATGGGGTGAGAGGTTCAGTCATCCATGAGGGACTCGGAGTAGTGCCACTGCTTTATGTAGAAAGAAGCCAGTTGAGGTGGAACTGATACCTCTGTGACCTGACTTCGGATAAACGGTAGATGATGGATGGATAGATGAATGACTGTCTTCCAAATAAGTAACAATGGTAGCAAAAGGCATGTGAATACATGACTAAGTATTAGTCATGGTATAATAACTATTTATCAGTTATAATTCACACAAAGTAAATTGCTACCATCTGTTACATCAATCAAATTATTTAGCTTTGCTAGCTAGGCAACTGGTTCACTTTCCGGATAAGCAGGTCTGCACCTCTGCTCACTACTGTCTGTGAATGCAGGCTCAGGTTTGCCCTATGGCTGTCAGACTGTGCTGTTTCATTACAGGATATCTGACAGGGATCGTCTGCCCTGATCTTTGACTCCAGTGTAAACTCTGCCTTCCTGTTCACATGCAGCTTTGCTATCTCTCAGTGGATATATATCTGTGTCAGAGTCAGGAAGCAGCATGTTGGCCCGGACAGCTGCCTATCACATAGCGGCTCAGGCACAGGATCAGCTTCTTAATGTGAGGGGGGATCTCACGGTGGGATAGTTAGCAGGTGGGTTTCACCTGGGGAAATGGAGAGAGAGCTCTGAGACAGGCAGTAAAAGGGAGCTGTGTAGAAGTAAAAGGTGAGGCTGTGCCCTAGAAAGCTCAGGGTGTCGGGCTGAGCTGTGGCCCGCGGGCTGGCTGTTTGTACACCTGCCCTCGGTGTCCGTGACTGGAACCTGGGTTTTGTTCATGAGGTGTGTGTTTTTGTATTTGAGGGTTGACCATAGATAAAGCGTTTCCTTGTTTGCTGTGTTTAGCTCTGGTCCATATCCACTCCTGCTGGGGAAGTCAAGTGTTGTTGGGACATTTATTTAGCTTTAGCGGCAGCATGGGCTCAGTGAGTAGAGTGGTCGTCCGGCAATCGGAAGGTTGCCGGTTCGAGCCCCGCACCTGGATAGAAGCATGTCGAAGTGTCCTTAAGAAAGACACTGTTACCCGAATTGTTCTGCCCTCTGATGGACTGGCGGCCCTTCAAGGGTGTATCTCCCCCTTTCGCCCAATGAAAACTGAGATAGGCTCCAGTACCCCTGCGACCTGACTTCAGATAAGCGGTCGAAAATGGATGGATGGATGAATTTATTTAGCTTTGACTCGAGCCTGTGATCCATGTCCTTTTGAGGTTGTATTTACTTTTTGTGCATGGTTAGTGTTTTTAAATCTTTTAATATTTATATGTGTACTTTCATGCTTTTATATAGCATGGTCCTACACTGCACTTCTACAGCACATAACCAAAGTGTATCCATGCATCTGTGTGTGGGTGGGTGTTTGTGTGTGTTTCCTCTCCAGCAGACCCTGTGTTGACGTCTCTGTGGTACTGATGGACCTGGTCAGGAGGCCCGGACAATGCTGCTCCAGAAAGGAAACCGGAACACTTGGGAAGAGACTAAATGGACCAGAACATCGGAGAACTGCCGAAATGCACCACTGCTACCCACTCTTTGTGTATGTATGTGTGTGTGTTCCATATGCACAGTGCACCCCTTTGCAGTAAATTTATGAATATATTGTTGTACGTTTGATAAGTGGCCGATAGACACAGAGAGATAGAGAGCGAGAGCGAGTGCATGTGTATTGTGATTACTGCGCCAAACCTCCTGCTGAGACACTTAAATGTGGTCAGACACACACCAAATGAAGACCATTAATAATGCAGATGGCGCGAGGATACAGCAGACCACGTTATCACCAGGGACAATTTGTGTGTCACTGCTGGAAGCCTCTCATCTCCACAGACGGATGGCTTCAATTTCCTATTTGATAGGAAGGAGAAAAAAACGCCCCTCCTGGCCAGACAAGGCTGGCTGTCTAGTCTGTGAATGAGGATCATCACACCATCTAATGTGTGATTATTAGCATGAGGACCCCTGCACAAGGCGGCCTGGGCATCTGAGCTGGGGAAATGTGCCTTTATAACGGTTAAAACATT
>OMLC01038504.1:15930-26124 GCA_900302585.1 Regalecus glesne
GTGTGTTGTATTAGTTTAAAGTCCGCTGAGGCAAATTGTTAATTTCTGATATTGGGCAATACAAATAAGATTATGATTTGACTTGACTTCCCTTTAAACAAATGATTTCCTTTGATATGGACTTATATGAACAGTAAATAATAATAGTAATAATAATTCCCTTATCAGTCCCGCAAGGGGAAATTTGGATTTCTCTGCATTTTTGACCAAACCTATTGTATAGGAGCAGTGAGCTGCCAAAATAAGGTGCTCGGGGAGCAGTTAGGGGTTAAGTGTCTTGCTCAAGGAGACTTCGACATGCTATATGCAGGACCGGGGATCGATCCTGCAACCTTCCGATTGCCAGACCACCACTCTACCCACTGAGCTATGCCGCCACCCAAATTTATCATTTGTAGGAAAGATCAACTTAATTCTGATGTTCAGGACTGATTGTAAGATATATGCATATTCAGTTGAAATGAAGAGTCACAAATTTATTTCTATTTTTGCATATAAATATCTGGTTGGCTGTGTTTTTATTACAATTGTTTACCATTCCTACAAATACTAATATATTGGCTAATGGCTACAAATTAATATAGACAATTGTCATAGGCCCTTGTATTTCATGAGTCATACTCTTTAGTACAAACAGCAGATCTGTTGCATAATTCCATTCATCCAGGTAGTGTATGTCACATTATAATGCTTCACTCACTAATGAATTGGAGGTTGTCTGGATTAGGCAGCGAGACAATGGGACAGTGTTTGGTGCAGGTCACGCTGTCAGATTCAACTTTTCGCTCTTGTGAATCCCCTTGGTGCCCCCTTAATCTCAAATCCCCTCTGGCTGAAGTACAGATTGACCCCCCTCACTCCGGTTCAGGGATGACCTAGTCTTTAGTGTTTCTCATTTTGACAGTGCTCTTCCTACAACGATTAATGCCAGTGGATGAACGAGCAATGTGTAAGCACCCACTCAGGTCAAGTGGGCTTAGACACATGTATATTTATCTATTCATTCATATTGACAAAGGGACCATTCGCAGCTTTTTACATTGATTTCATCATTCAATACCAGATTATAGCTTCAAGCTAATTTGCATCCGCAGTCCCTTACATGTCTTTTTTTGATGATGAGAGGAAACCGATGCAGACATGGAGAGAACATGGAAACTCCACACAAAAGGGACCTGAGATAAAATTCAACGCAGGTGCTTCTTGGTTTAAGGCAACAGTTCTGACCAAAGTGCCAAAATGGATCTCTCTCTCTCTCTCTCCATCCCCCTTTTCTTTTCAAAATAAAAGCACACACACAAAGCTTAGTGGGCTATGTTCAAAGCTTCCATTGCTGAAGCTGAAAGGAGCCAGTTGAGGTAGTTTGGGCATCTAATAAGGATGCCACCTGGTCACCTCCCAAATGAGGCCTTCCAGGCATGTCCAGCTGGGAGGAGGCCACAGGTTAGACTGAGGACCAGGCGGAGGGATCATATCTCCACACTGGCCTGGGAACAGTTTGCGATCCCATAATCAAGAGTTAGTTGATGTAGACAGGGAAAGTAAAGCTCGGAGTTCCTGGCTGAAATCTGCTACCTCCATGACCCGACACTGGATAAGCGGCTGATGATGGATGGATGAATGGACACAAAGCGGAGACCAGGATAATCAGGATAATTTATGTTAAATGGTCCCAAAGGAAGATGGAGCTGATAACCTCTGGAAAATGAGATGTGGATAATGTGATATCAGTAAAGGTTGTTGGGCACTTAAAACATCCATTCAGCCTTTGTGCTCAACACTAAAGTCCATCCATCCATCCATTGTCAACCGCTTATCCGAAATCGGGTCGCGGGGGAACTGGAGCCTATCTCCGTTCTCATTGGGCGAGAGGCGGGGTACACCCTGCATAGTTCGCCAGTCTATCACAGGGCAGAGCAGTTAGGGGAACAGTGTCTTGCTCAAGGACATCTCGACACGCTTCTCTGCAGGACCGGGGATCGAACCTGCAACCTTCCGATCGCTAGGCGACCGCTCTACCCACTGAGCCATGCCGCCCCTATTCAACCCTAAAGTAACAATGCAAATTCACAGTTCAGCTCAAAGCACATAAATGCCATGTTGCATGTATTTAGCTGGTTTCTCTTGCTTGCTTTAGCACTGATACAGTCATAAAAATTAGTTACAGCCTGTTGAGAAGTTTCCTGCATCCGCATTTAAGACAAAGTGTCACATGCTAGATGAAAGTGTGATTTCTATGACAGACCATAGAATTTATGTCTGGATGCTGTTCACAGTCTCTCTCACTGATAGGGGTTTTACCGGCTCACCGAAACAGCCTGGGGCTTGATTCCAGCAGGGGTGATTTCTATTTTTATGCTGAATATGGGCATTTTATTTGGCTGCAGTGGGTAGATGATGACAAGATGGCCATGTGCATTTCATTATCACAACTGAGTGTTTCTCACTTGGTCTTGTAGGACAGTTGAAGTATAATAGTGTGTTGTTTCTGATGTTGAACTTCTCCCCACAACTCAGAATGATAAAAACTCAACAGTCAGTTCACTTTTCTCAATGGGCCTGCAGCCTAGTGAGAACAGTGGTAAAGTGGTGTTGGTCGGGTTTTCGCTCCGCACCATCTGTAGTGTTGAATATGCATTTATGATACATCATATGGTAGAGAAGTAGTGACCCAATATTATTCATACGGTTTTCATGAATCTCATGGGAAGACCACCAGGAGAGTATCCCTTTGCTTAATCTACTACTACTAGTGCTATTTCTTTTGGCTGCTCCTGCTCCATCCATAAACCTCCTCTTTGGTCTTCCTCTTTTCCTCCATCTTGGCAGCTCCATATTCAGCATCCTTCTCCCAGTATACCAGCATCTCTCCCCCACACAGGTCTGAACCATTTCAATCTTCCTTCACTTGCTTTGTCTCCAAACCGTCCAACCTGAGCTGGACCCTTTACTTAATGATGCTTGATATTGTGAAAACAAACTCCAGTTTCATTCATCACCTCAGTAAACTCAATCAAACTGTGTGAGAGGTTCATTTTTCAAACCGTGTAGTCCTGTTAAATAGAGAGGAAAATATCATTCTACACCATTGACCCTGGAACTTATTTGTCTACGTGGATATGTGTTATTGAAATTAAACTTTGTTTTTAAGTAAATGGCCATACCCGGTCAGCCCATTTCCTCTATGGGAGTGAGAGACTAAGGTGTGTGTTAAGCAGGTTCCGACACCAGACCCCATTAACTCTGATCTATTTTTGGTGTCAAAGACCAGACATTTTCTTCCTGGTCTTGACTGGCACTAATCATTATGACAATGCCCTCCTTGACCTCTATAACAAATGACTATAGCCATGAGTGTAATACAATTTAAGCTGTGTGACTTCCATGGTGTGTTAATAGGTTGTGTTAACTATAAAGGTGACCCGGCCTCTGCTTCCTCCATGCTATACAGTGATTCTGTTCTATGTTTCTTGATGTTTTCTTCTCCTCATGCTGCCAGACAAGGCGGAGACAATGCCGTTTTTGATGGACACTGTACATGTTATCCCCAGTGAGTTTATGGTTTTGACCTCTGCAACAACAACAAAAATATTTCGCCCAATTGTAGCCATGTTTTTGCGTTGTCGCTGGCTGTAAATCCTTGGTGTAGATGTGTTGATGAGATGGTGGTCACGTAGGTGTGGGTTTAGCAAATGACATGTGCTGTAGCAGATTTAGGATCATACCAGCTGCAGTGCAGAAGCATCACTGCATGACATTGGAGGGCCCTGGAAAGGCTTCATTATGCCACGAGCAGCACACTGCAGGGGTTTGTGGGAAATTTAATGACGGGGAGTGTCGTTCATCATGGCAACGGTGATTTACTCAGACCAGCGTGCTCCTCTGCAGGGTCACACATGCCAGGAATAGCATAAATCCTTCACATGTTCTCTGTGTCCTCATGTCTGGGTGGGATATACAGGTTAGGGTCACCAGTCATCCTACTTTGTGTTGCACCACACAGCATTTTGACCCATTGTTGTGCTTCCTACATATTGAAACAATGTATCCCATTTTGAAGCAACACAACAAAAATATGCTTTTTAAAAAAATTTAACATTGAAAGATCATTTTTAGTGGGTCCTCCATTGGCGTAGGGGGTTAAGGCACCTATGTGCAGACGCAGTGGCGATCTGTCCAGTGTGTTTCTCTTCCCTTTCTTTCACTCAATGAATACCTGGATAGGCTCCAGCACGACTCTGTGACCCAACTTCAGATAAGCTGTTGATGATGGATGGATGGATGAAATTGTTATTCAAGCATTTGCCGTCAAGCTATTGTCATGCACCAACAGTGGGCAATAATGTAACTGCAGGTGACATAAATGTGTCAAATTACGATCGATATGCATTAAATCAAATAGCACTCTAGTTTCCACTGGTAACCAATAAGGAGGGGGCATGTGGGGATTATGCCGGATGCCCTTTCCTGATGTCCTGTGTTGGGATCAAACTCACGACGCCCGATTTGGAGGCACACACTCTACCAGTGAGCCGTCACAGTCCGACTTCCTTGTCTTGTGTTTCAGTGTCACGTTGGTGTGATTTTTATTAATTTTTGCATTTTTTTTCTCTCAGGGAGGATGTCACAGCATCCTACCCATTCCCACGGTGTTGATCTGGAAACATCTGCGTTTTAGATCTCCCCTCATTGATGCTCTAGCCGTGGGTAATGCTCCCGCGCTGGGAAAGGGCCTCAAGTCCTCTATTGTTATGAGAAAAGAAGGAACAATGAGAATTTAGGATCCTCGGAGGCTCAATAAAATGTAGCGTGCTGAACAACAGAGCAGGTCATCCTTGGCTTGAGGCCATAAGTTCCATTAGGGTCCCATGTAAAAAATTCATGAGGGGAGTAAAAAGACCCCATTAGTTATTACAGTGGGACCTGTAAGATTATGCTAGTTGCCCTATGAGCTTCCCCTTGTTTGCCATAGCTCTGAAACCACTTTAAAAAAGAAGTTGGATTATGTTCACACCACATGAAATGAAATGACCGACCAAATATAGGTGGGGGCTAGAGCACCCCCGATATTTTTCCCCATCATCCCCACTCCGATGCACCTCCAAAAATATTATTAATAATAATAATAATCTTTTTAAATGACAGTGCATATTAATGAACATTTAGAAATGTAAATATGCCAGATTTAGCCAACAGGCTGATTTTCATCTGTGTACCCAAGCAACTAGGGGTTCAGTGTCTTGCTCCACAGCACTTCAACACGCTTCTTGAAGGAACCAGCTATTGAACCGATTTTTGAAATGAAATCCAGGCCAGTTAAATGCAATAAACCAAACAGATGATGCATGATTTTAACTTTACAACGTTGCCAAATACCTGACTTTAACTTAAGCCTTAGGTCAGCTAGCTATCCTGGTTTTACAACAGAAAAGTGGATGTAAAGAATATAAAAAATGTATAATTGAAAAATAAGTATGTTTGCCGAGCCAAAGCAGCTTCAGAGGTAAAGAGGTAAATCCCTCTTGGCATGGTATATATTCAACACAGCCTAAATGTACTGCACACTAACACCTTACTCGTTCTTGCACGTTATATATAGGGAGGTTGCAGAACCTCAACAGTAGAACATACACCTCCAGATTAGGCATCATGGGTTCAATCCCACCACGTGACATCAGGAAAAGGCATCCAGTCTTAGTGTATTTCATGTGGGGGAAATACATCTTGTTATGTTGATTTTCATGTTTTAAGGCACGTATTTGTTCGTTTTTGCATTTTATTAAGTTTCTTTTTTGTTCAATACTCAGATTCAACACATATTTACATTATAGTATCACAGTATGCTATCTGAACTTCAGTTCACCTCTTGGAATATAACTGGCTGTAACTTGTCAAGTTAGAGCCAGTAATGAGTAGGATTAAACAATTGAAAGCTAAGATAGTCTCTCAGGAGGAGACGCATCTTACTCCTGAAGATGTAGTGAAGGTGAGGAGGAGATGGCCTGGCTGAGTATTCTCAGCCTCTTTTACTTCTCACTCACGTGAGGTGATCACTTTAATACATAACTCACTACCGTTTCACTCATTAATGTTAAGGAAGATTGATTTGGGAGATACCGTGTTATCTAGTGTGAAATTCTTTCAGTAAGGTTAAATCTTGTCAATTTATATGGACCCAATGACGACAACCCCTCATTTTTCAGAAACTTGTTTCTGTCAATGGCCAATTTGCCTGGAAACGTCATTATAGATGGAGATTTTAACTGCACCCTCCAGCCTGAGATTGATAGATCTACAGGGATCAATAACTCCCATACTCAGACAAGAAAGGAATAGTTGCAATTTATTAGAGTTAGATTTTATTGATATACGGAGAAAAGCTCAACCTGAGCAGTCAACCATCTCATGTTATTCTGCCACCTGTCAGACATTCTCCAGGGTTGGCTACTTTTTGGTCTCTGTTTCTTTAACATCCATAATACCCAGAAGCTGGTATGATAGCATCATCATCTCAGACCATGCTTCAGTTTCACTTAGTTTGAACATGCCACAGTCTCCGAATTACCTCACAGGGTGACGCCTTCAGTCATTTTGGCTCAAAGACCTAGAATTTATTGAGTTTATTGGGGCACAAATTGACCTTTACTTTGAAATTAATATGACCCAAACATCAGGTATTATACTGTGGGAAGCATTTAAAGCCTTCCTGGGAGATCAGATGATACGTTTCATAAGTTCAAAACACAAATCCTGAAGGTTGGAGATGGATCAGTTAGAAAAGAAGATTAAAGATATTGAAACAGAGCATTTCAAAATCCCTCCCAACAGTCATTAAAAGAACTTAATAGACTCGGAGCTAAATATACTCTTCTGTCTGTAAATAAGGCAGCTAAAAGCCTGCTGAAACTGAAGCAGTCCTATTATGAGCTAGGGGAAAAGGCTAGTAAGGTTCTACCTTGGTGTATTAAACAATCCAAAACTGAAAGAACAATAGATTCATTTCAATTAGGTGATGGTGTGGAGTCTAGTGACCCAAAGGAATTTAATAATGCATTTTTAGATTTTTATCAAAACATGTACAGCACAGATCATTCTAACCCAATTTTACAAAAAATAATAATTCTGGATTCGTTAAATATTAATCGTATCGAAGATAACTTTTTACTGCCTTAGAGTTGGATCTAACCAATGAAGACTTGTATGTGGCTATTGGTACAATGAAAGGGGGAAAGAGACCAGGCCTAGATGGGATCCCCATCGAAATTTATAAAACATTTCAGGATGTATAAAGAGTCTCTAGACAGTGAGTCCCTCCCCTCCTTTCGAAATATGGCAATATTTTCATTGTTGTTAAAGCCAGGGAAAACATATACCCTTTGTGGATCATATAGACCAATTTAATTCCTCAATGAGGATCTTAAACTGTCGTGTAAGGTATTAGCTAGATGGTTGGATGTACTTTTGCCACAAATGGTGAACCCTGACCAGAACAGCTTTGTGATGAGATGACAAAGCTTTCACAACAGACGACGTGTTCTTAATATTGTTTTTGAAAAAACTGGATGTATGGACACTGCTCTTCTGTCATTAGATGCAGAGAAGGCTTTTGACAAGGTAGAGTGGCACTACCTTTTTAATGTCCTTCAAATATATGGCATAAAGGGGACATTTCTCAGCTGGATTAGGCTTCTTTATTCTAACCCCCAGGCTATAGTTCTAACAAATGGTCTGTCTTAACCTCCCTTCAAGTTGTATAGGGGCACAAGACAGGGTTGCCCACTATCTCCATTGTTGTTTACCCTGGCAATTAAGCCACTTGCCATGGCATTTAGGAAGAGTGTTAATTTTAAAGGTATAAATATAGGAGATTTGGAACATCATATAGTCCTGTATGCTGATGATATAATTTTGTTTGCTCCAATTTAAAGCAGCTTTACCTGCTTTACTTGAACTAACAAGCTACTTTGGTAGCTTTGCAGGCTACAAAATCAATTACTCCGAATCAGAAATATTTTTGAATGAAAGGGAAAGACTAAGCCCTCCAATTCACACTCCCTTTTTGATCTCCCTATAAGGTTTCTCCTACTTAGGTGTGTAAATCACCCCCACTATTGACAAAATTGTTCCCAACTACAATTCCTTGACAGATAAGGTTACCCAACTTATAAATAGATAGATTTATCCACTTATATCTATGGTTGGGTGAATAAATGTCTTGAAAATGTCTATCCTACTTAAATATTTATACTTGCTTCAATCTATCCAATTTGCTCCCCCAGATTTACTTTTCAATCTACTTAAAAAGCTTTTTAAAAACCTTTATATGGAACAGCAAGTACCACAGACTCAGACTTTCCCTATTACACTAACCATGTGATAGAGGTAGTTTACAACTACCTAATCTGGAATGGTATTACTGGGCAACTCAAATTAGAGAAGCAATGGTTTATTTTCAGAGAAATCTTCCTCCAGCCTGGGTCTTAATAAAATTAAATTCAGTTAAAATTCCTTTAAATCTGTTTATATACCCTGCAAGCAAGCAGAAACCAGCCGAACATACTAATAACTCCTTTCTCAAAAACCTCTCTTGGTTTCGCACAACGTCCTTACATATCTAGGAGAAGTCAATTAACTATATCAGTTCTCCCCGATTTTTGGTAATGATGACTTTCTACCTGGTAGACGGATTCAGGGTTCAAAATCTAGGCTTCTAAGGCTATAGCCAAAATAAATGACCTCTACGGTGATAACTTGGCTCTTATTTCATTTGAGGAACTTAAGTCCAAATATGGGATCCCTGCGAAACACTTTTTTAAATATTTGCAACTAAGGCGCTTCATCCTCTCCAAACAGAGCAATAGTATGAAACTTCCTCCCCTATCTTCTCTGGGAGACTACGCTTTGACTCTCTTACATGCCAGGGGCCAGATTTCAGTGTTGTATAAACTGTTTGTAAGTAAGTCTAAAGAGTCATCTGAGTGCTTACTACAAGCGTGGAGAACGGACTTGCAGGATGACTTAACAGAGGAGGAATGCTAATATGCATGTCTCATTGCGCAGACCCAATCCACCAATACAAACGAAAAAATAATGCAGTATAAATGGCTAACTAGACTAAATATAAATTAAATCACTTTAATCCTAATATACTTGACACTTGCCTCAAATTTAAAGACCAAAAAGATACCTTATTCCATTGTGTCTGGGAATGTCCTCTGACGCTTTCATTTTGGAAGAGTGTTAGACCTGGCTAGCCAAATAATTGATGCAGAAGTTGTTCTTAATCCCAAATTATACATATTAAATCTCTACCCAAAGGACTTCATTACCACCCAAAAAGTAAAGTCTTTACTGAATATTGGCTCTTTAGACGCCAAAGGATGCATTGCTTCCTTTTGGAGGTCAGACGCACCTTGTACCACAGCACAATGGTAAAGGGGAATGACCTCTTATGTTGCTTTAGAAAAGATTAGCGACTCAGTTTCACTTATTCCTCTCGAACTTTATTTCATATCCTGATGGAGTTGAACGGAATTCTTTGTTGCCGTCCGCAGCTGTGTTCTCGTCACTTGTTTGTTTATCCAAAGAACGGAATGATGGTTAGCTTCATAGTAGTTCACGGTAGTGCTTTTGTTGACCGTGGGGTTCTGAGTTTCCAAAGGACCTGGATGTGAGCACATCCACCTGTCCCCATAGAACATCAGTCAACAAACTATCTTATGGACCTCGTACCAATTTATGTGCTTGCTAGCTGTTTACAGGAGGCTTTGAAGTGGCTCACATTTTGTGCTGAAACTCTGTACAACTCTGAGGCTATCTTGAGTATCCCGTGAAGGATAAGGTTGTCTTGAACCAATTACACGGGCTGTTAGCTCCGCCTGAACCCGTAGTAAACTCTGTGTATAGTCATTTAGTCGTGCATGCCGAAAAGTTAAAGGGTAATTTGCAGGGTGAGTATGAAATATTTGGAAAGCGCTTGGAAACTGTTGACATTGAATGTCTCCGCTACCTAATTTTGCGTCAGAGTAGATGTGTGCCATGTATTAGCATGTTTGTAGACGTTAACAGCTCCTCTCCTTGATGTGTTAATGAGACAGTGTGCTGGCAGCCATGCTAAACGCCATGTGTAAGTGTGCTGCCTTCCAATATGCAGCTCCATTGATAAGTGTTAGTCGATATTTCATGTTAGTGCCT
>OMLC01038508.1:0-16230 GCA_900302585.1 Regalecus glesne
GAACAGCATTTTGCTCAAGGAGACTTTGAGACACTTCTCTTCAGATGTTAGGATCAAACATACAACCTTCCGATTGCCAGGCGACCGCTCTACCCACTGAGCCATGCCGCCCCTGATAATAACTAAAAATAAAGAACATGAATTTTTGGTATTGATGAAATTAATACAAATTCCCTATCTTCATCAGCCAAATTCATCACAGTCTAACATTCGTCTATAATTTGTTTTCGAGGCTTGGTTTACACATATATTAATCAGAGGATTGTAAAAGTGACCTTAATGGTAAGCAGTATAGGGGCGGCATAGCTCAGTGGATAGAGCGGTCGTCTGGCAATCGGAGGGTTGCAGGGTCGATCCCCGGTCCTGCATATAGCATGTCGAGGTCTCCTTGAGCAAGGCACTTAACCCCTAACTGCTTCTCGAGCGCCATATGTTGGCAGCTCACTGCTCCTATATAATAGGTTGGGTCAAAAATGCAGAGAAATCCGAATTTCCCCTTGTGGGACTAATAAGGGAATCTTTTATTTTTTAATTTTTTTAATTGCATCAGTTTTAGGTCCCCTTTTGCTTCAGGGTTTACATATTCTCCAGGTTCACTGGGGTTGGAATAACGGTGTGCCCAGCCCTGAGATGGACTTGTGGCCTATCTAAAATGTTTTCTTGCCACCTGTCCAGTTCTACTGGGGTAGGTTGTAATTACTTCGAAAGACTGTGGTAGATTAAGTGGGTTTGAAGAAAGAACAAAAAAAATGTTGGCCGCTGTTTAGCTCCTCATTCTAATTGATTCCAAAAATATTCCATTTAAAGTCTTTTACCTGTGCATTTGACAATGATTTACAATATCCTACCTCACATAATGAGAGGTCCATTATCACATATTATGGTTAGTCCCCACGCTGTGGGGATGGACATGGATTTAGAGGGAGCATGAGGGATTAAGGCCAGATGGCCTTCCTGACACCCTGTGATGGGTTTGAACCTACAACATTTGGCTTACCAGTTATCCAAGCACACACTCCACCATTGAGCTAATGTGGCCCATTGACAGTCATTACTTAATGTCATCAAGTCAATTTTGTTCTCTATCCCCCTCTAGCGATCGGTCAGCCAGGTACTACTACTATTGGCACCTCAGGAAACAGGTGCTGCTCTCCCAATGCATCCAAAGGGAAGAGGCCTACTTTCTTCTGGCCGCCTTTGCCCTCCAGGCTGACCTGGGCAACTTTAAACGAAACAAGCACTTTGGGAAGTACTTTGAACCTGAAGCTTACTTCCCCCCATGGGTGAGTATGTCTAACATACCTCCAAGGTTCTAGACCCCCATGCCCGCCTCCCCTATTAGTCCTAATTCTGCCCTTCTAATCCTGCTCCCAATTACTTCCTCCCACAACCTTAAACTTGCATGGCTCCTACAATGATTGTTGGTTTTGTTTTTTGTTTTTTGCTCAAAGTTATACTTTTCCACATGACATTATCTGGGTGCTTTGTCTTTAGCTGTATGCTCCTTTTGTTATCTATTTGGTGTAATGTCTGTGGGAACTGAGATCAAGTGTTTTTTTCTGGATTTGAGCACAGATACATACTGAAAATATTGAAAATTGGATTCAGTCTCCTGAGAGAAAAACCTTTTATTCTAAAGTGTAGGAGGTTCCACGGATTGGTAGATGCACTTAACACCTAAAGGGATATTCTTATTGGTCATTTTAAGAAACTTCTATTTGCCATTTTTCATATGTGATTTTCTCGTGGGTCACCCCATATTTCCTGGATAGGTTTAATTCGTGAAAAAAGTTAGTATTTTCTGTATATGAATAGAAACACTGAACTATTTCTGCATCAGTGATGGCTCGTTGGCTGTTTTTCCATCAAAATCCATAAATTCACAGTTTTGAAAACAATAAAAAAGATAAAATGTGCATCAGTTGTGTTTATGTTAGTTGAAATGAAGCAACTTGCCCATGGCGAGAAATATTCAATTGATTTAAAAAAACCACAAAGATGAAATTTGCAGCACTTTTTCTTCAACATTTTGTCATTTTGATCCAGTTTTTCTCATGTCAGCTTAAAAAAAGGATAAAAAATGCTTTGATGGACATGCAGCTACTGACCAGCTTCAAGTGGATATCTCTTTCAGCCAATGAGGTGGTAGTCATCCCCTCACAGTCTACAGGCTTTGTGAGAGTCTATGGCCACTTTCAATTAATCATAGTGGCCAATAGTGCGACAGTCCATCATTGAAGCATGTGAGAACTGTGACATCAAGTTTATTTTTTTCCCCTGGAAGTGGCTAAATCATTGTTCGTTTCTGTTTGATTAATCTTTGAGAAATGCTATGATGACTGTACTGGTAACACCCACTCACCTCGCCAATCCACCCCCCCCTCTGTTGTGCTGGTCTATGCCTATCCCGCCCCTCTGAATGGCCTTGACTTCCTGTGATTAGCCACCTTATCACTGCTTTAAAGCAGCAGGGAGCAGAAACCAGTAACGTGGTGAACAGCAATTCTTCCTCAACATTTTAGTTATCTAGAGAACTTAACTTACAGAAATTGTTTTTCACATCCAGTATCCAAGTCATTCAAGGGTAAATCTTACAAGATACTGATTTTTGCGCCTCCTTAGAAGGTCTCAGTCATCTCATTGGCGGGCCTCACTGTCAATGTGCCACTGAGCAGTATGCCTTGTAATAGAATATGTGAAATGGAGCACTCCTGATGTCACTGAAGTTAAAGGCCTACTATGTTGGCCCAGGGCTAAGTGTAATCAACTAAGATCAAATCCAGGTCATGGTATGTCTTTCATGCTCTCTCAATCCCACCACTACGTTACTTTACTTTCCAGCAAAGGGAACATGTTAAAAACATGATTGAAAAATGGATTTGTGACATTTAAGGATTCTTATGCACAGCAAATTTACTTTGAGAGTGAGTTGTAGTAACAAGACAGTAGCCAACTGATTTTTGGCATCCCCTAAGGTGATAGCCAAGCGTGGCCGTGAGTACATCCTGAGACACATCCCCAACATGCACAAAGACCAGTTTGCTCTCACAGCGTCCGAGGCACATCTCAAGTACATCAAGGAGTGTGCACAGCTTGATGATGTCACCGTCCACTACTACCGACTCTATAAGGTAAGAAATGTGTTTCCTACACCAGCATTTACTTGACCAATGTTTAACAGAACAATGCCTTCTATTGTTAAGATGCAAATAATTCCCATGTATATTGAGTTTATTTCAAAACAAAAAACCCCTCTGGATCAAGATAAATCTAGTTCTAGTTGGTAATTTAGAAAGTAATTTACTTTTCAAAGTGCTATGCACCAAACAGTGCTCAGCTGGTGTTGGGCTTAAAAAAACGTACTAAATATTTACAAAAGCATAGAGAGTGAAGGAACAAATATAATACTCCTCTATACATTTCAATCCAAATATTCATGGCAAATGGACTTGTTCTCATGTAACACCATTCTAGTCTAGCAACCAGTGCAAGTACTTTACAATGAAGGCCTTACATCTACCGAGCTATGCAGTAGGATACAAGCCCGCAAACACTTGCGTCCCAGTAATGCACTCTACCTGCTGAGCCACCACAACCATCCACCCATCCATTGTTTACCACCCTTCCAAAGTATGGTTGTGGTGACATGCTAGAGCAGGAATGGGCAATTATTTTTTTCTGTTGGGAGTCACATGAGAAACGACAATATTGTGGAGGGCCGGACTAAAAGGCTAAACTCAATTCTGTACTGTTGAGCAATGAAACACAATTGGAACCTTTTGGGCCAATGGATCAGCAGTACATCTGGAGGAAGAGGAATGAAGCATACGCTGAAAAGAACACCCGGCCTAGAGTGAAGCGTGGCGATGGCTCAGTGATAGTCTTGAGCTGCTTCGCTTCCTCTGGCCCTGGAAACCAACCCCCTCATGAGGAGGTTGAATAATTTGGAACTGCAGTAGTCATTAAAAGTGGCATTTTTCTGCTGAATTTGGAGAAAACACCTGTAATATTAGTTGTGTTTAGCTATTTGAAATGTTTTTGTTCGATTGGTTTTTGTAAACAGCTGCTTATTTGTATATTTGACAAATAAACTTGATTTGTAGTGGGTTTTTTTATTGCAACTGTATGTTTATGCAAGACTTCCATCCATCCATCTACCGTCAACTTCTTATCTGGTGTCGGGTTGTGGAGGTAGCAGATTTCAGCCGGGAACTCCCAAGTTTTTCTTTTTCATGCAACATCAACTAGCGCTGACTGGGGATTCTCAAGTTGTTCCCAGGCCAGTAAGGAGATATAATCCCTCCACTTGGGGAGGGGGCGGCATAGCTCAGTGGGTAGAGCGGTCGTTTGGCAATCGGAAGGTTGCAGGTTCGATCCCCAGTCCTGCATGTAGCATGTCGAGGTGTCCTTGAGCAAGACACTTAACCCCTAACTGCTTCTCGAGCGCCATATGTTGGCAGCTCACTGCTCCTATACAATAGGTTGGGTCAAAAATGCAGAGAAATCCAAATTTCCCCTTGCGGGATTGATAAGGGAATCCTTTCCTTTCCTTTCCTTTCCTTGGTCCTCAGTCTACCCCATGGCCTCCTCCTAGCTGGACATACCTGGAAAATTGCATTAGGGGGGCGACCAGGTGGCATCCAATGTAGGGAATTCCAGAGTTAACCTTGACATCATGAAGGCCTAAATGTGGGCTTGGAGTTATACTCAACAATTTATACTCAACTTGTTCATCATATATTTGATATTGTATAAACTGTAATCTGACCTCTGTCAATAATATCAATTGGCAGCATGTCTTGAGGGATGGTCGCTCAAAAGGAGGGCCGTAGGAGAATTTCCTGCTAAAAATAAACCAGGTTTTTACTCCTACATGATGCATAATCATCACATATGAGTAAATTTTGGTTACTCTGACTCCAGTTTGAGGGTTTAAACCTTCAAAGGTTGAATATATGGGGAAGTTTAGAGTTAACCTTGACATTATGAAGGCCTAAATGTAGAGAATCTCAGCCTTGAGCATACCAAAGAGACTGAAGAGGGCATCATAACCCATCTATAAGATAAGAATATGAGTAAACACAAGTACTCTCTGGGAAACAAGTTTGGGACAAAAACATGTCTGGCACAAACGATATGCTCAATAAATTTAATTTAATTTAATGATTCCCTTATCAGTCCCGCAAGGGGAAATTAGTTCTCTGCATTTTTGACCCAACCTATTGTATAGGAGCAGTGAGCTGCCAACATATGGCGCTCGGGGAGCAGTATCTTGCTCAAGGACACCTCGACATGCTATAAGCAGGACCGGGGATCGAACCTGCAACCTTCCGATTGCCAGACGACCGCTCTACGCACTGAGCTATGCCGCCCCCAAATGTGGGCGGATGTTCATGATCACAAATTATCAAATCTTATTGGGCCCCACCAAGATCTGAGAGGACTAAAGAGGACATCATAAAAAGCTGGACACAAGAATATTCTGCACACTTTCTGCTTCTGTTTTGATTTTCATCTGATCTTAATTTTCACAATAAACCTGCTTCGCTCCTTTGAAAAGACACCTTGTCAACCAGCCTCCTTTTTAGCCACAACACCTATTAGATACCTGGACCACATCAACTGCCTCTCTTCTTCTTGGAGGCTCTACTAAGAGTCCCTCATGGATGTCAGAACTTCTCACCTTATTTCTAAGGGAGACATCAGACCAGATATCCTCTTGAGAAAACCCTATTTCAGCCGCTTGTATCCGCAATCCTGCTCTTTCGGTCATCACCCGGCTGACAAGGCCATAGGTGAGAGTTGGAACAAACATTGACCGGTAGATCGAGAGCTTTGTCATCTGGCTCAGCCCTCTCCTGGTAACAATGGTTTGATACAGTGAGTGCAACCACTCCAGCAGCCCCAATTCTCTGGTCCAACTCCATATTCCATCTTCCCCTCACTTCCGAACAAGATCCTGAGATACTTGAACTCCCTCACATGGGGTAAGGACTCATTCCCTACTTCGATTGGACAATTCCCTAGTTTCCTGCTTAGAACCGTGGTCTCTGATTTATAGGGGTTGATCCTCATCCCAGCTGCTTCACACTCAGCTTTGAGCCAATCCAGTGAGTGATAGAGGTCAGCGACCAATGATCATCAATGATCATCAGAACCAAATCATCTGCAAAAAGCAGTGATGTAGTCCTAATTTCACTAAACTGAACACGACAATGCTTTGAGATCCTGTCAATGAAGATCACAAGCAGGATAGGTGACAAGGAGCAGCCCTAGTGGAGGCTAGCCCCCACTGGGAAAGAGTCCGACTTACTAACTAGAACCCAGATACAGCTCTCACTTTGGGCATATAGAGAGATTGGATGGCCCTGAGTAGTGACCCCTTTATCTCATACTCCCACGGCACCTCCCACAGTATCTCTCACGGGACCCAGTCATAAACCTTCTCCAGATCTACAAAACACATGTAGACTGGATGGGCATAGTCCCAGGTCCCCTCCAGGATCCTTGTGAGCGTAAAGAGCTGGTCTGTTGTTCCATGACCAGGACGGAATCCACATTGTTCCTCCTCAATCTGTGGTTCGACTATTGGCCGGACCCTCCTTTCCAGCATCATAGAGTAGATCTTTCCAGGGAGGCTGAGTAATGCGATGCCTCTTTAATTGGTACACACCCTCTGGTCCCCTTTTTGAACACTGGGACCACCACCCCTGTCTGCCACTCTTTAGGCACTGTCCCAGAATTCCAGGCAATGTTGAAGATACGTGTTATCCATGAAAGGCCCTCAACATCCAAAGCCTTCAGCATTTCTGGACGGATCTCATCAATCCCTGGGGCTTTGCCACTGTGGAGTTTTTTGACCACTTCAGTGACCTATCCTAGGGAAATTGCTGTTGATCCTCCATCATCCACCAGCTATGCCTCTATCCTGAAGGGTTGGTTAGTTGGGTTCAGGAGTTCCTCAAAGTGCTCCTTCCATCGTCCTATTAGCTCCTGAGCTGAGCTCAACAGCGTCCCATCCTTACTATAAACAGCTTGGATGGTTCCCCCTTTTCCCCTCTTGAGGTGCTGGAACGTTTTCCAGAAGTGTTTTGGTGCTGAACTAAAGTCCTTCTCCTTGGCTTCTCCAAGCTCTTCCCACACTCACTGGTTTGCATCTTCCACTGCTAAGGCAGCCATCCTTTGTGCCTGTCTTTACCTTTTAATTGTCTCTGGAGTCTCGCAGGATAACTTATCCCAGAGGGCCTCCTTCTTCAGTCCGATGGCTTCCGTAACTGCTGGTGTCCACCATGGTGTTCATGAGTTACAGCCCCTTGAGGCAACTATGACATTGAGACCACTGTTCATAGTCACCGCTTCAGCAATGGACGCTTTGAATATAGCCCATTCTGGTTCAAAGTCCCCAACCTCCACATTGTGCCAGTATAGCTCTGCCGTAGGTGGGAGTTGAAGATGTCCCAGACAGAGGCCTTCTCCAGGCGTTTTCAGTTCACTCATATTAACGTTTGGGCTTACCAGGTCTGTCGTGAGGTTTCCCTCTCCACTTGACCCAAGTCACCACCAGATGGTGGTCAGTTGACAGCTCGGCTCCTCTCTTTGCCCGAGTGTCCAAAACATGTGGCATTAAATCACACAATAGGATAGCTTCTTGAACTGCTCCCCAAGCGCCATATGGTGGCAGCTCACTGCTCCTATATAATTGGATGGGTTAAAATGCAGAGAATTTCAAATTTCCCCTTGCGGGACTGATAAGGGAATCTTAAAAAGATAAATAAAAAAGAATAACAAAATCTATCATTGACCTTACCCCTAAGGTGCTCTAGTACCATATACACTTGTGAGCATCCTTATGTTCAAACACGGTGTATGTTATGGACAATATTTGACTCGCAAAGAAGTCCAACAGTAAAGCACCACTCGGGTTCAGATTAGGGAGGCTATTCCTCTCAATCACGCCCCTCCAAGTGTTTCCATCATTTCTCAAATCTCCCAGTAAAATAACATAGTCCACTACATGAACCTCATGCAAGACTACATTTCAGGGTCTCCAAAACACCCCAAAAACTCTGAAGCACTGTTTGGTAACATAGGAACAGACAACAGTCAGATTTCCCCCCTATAGTCTTAAAGTTTAGGGAGCTGACCCTTTCATCCACATGGTTTAATTTCAATATAGTTGCACTCAGCCATGGACTTGTGAGTATCACCGCACCCGCCTGGCATGTCTCACCTTGGGTAACTCCAGAGAAGAATAAAGTACAACCCCCATCTAGGACTTATTTTCCAAATCCGATGCTCTGTGTGGAGGTGCTCCCCCACACACAGAGCATCGGGTGGTACTGTTTGAGCTCCTTCAGAAGCTCTGAATCCTTGCCCCCCAGGGAGATGACATTCCACGTCCCTAATGCTATCTTGATGCATGCTCAATAATCCAGGTAGGGAAATCACAAAAAGAGGTGAATCTGTTCAACTGGATCAGAAGTTTATTGAGATACGTTTCGTCACTCACCAGGTGACTTCTTGAGTCAGACTGAGTACTTTCTGTTCACTTAACCGAGAGTGCCCGGATGACCCAGAGGGGTACACTAGCTAACCCAGAATACTTTATCCAACCTAACCCTTATACCCATGTGAGGCTTAATCAATAATGCCCCACTAACTTTGGAGCTCTGGCCGTGGTTGGAAACAGCACAGCTGGGATTTGAACACCCAAATGCATGACACAGAGATAAACCGAACATAGGTACCCCCTGCACCACCAGAGCCCCCTGTTTAGGGGTTTTAATGCATGATGCTGTGTAGTGCTTGCCAGAGGGTAAGAGTTCAAACAGACTGTGACCTGGGTGTGTGAGGGGTCTGTGCTGTTTCCGGGATCTAGAGATGTACAATGTAGGGGACAGTAATATATGTTGTATCAGTTTATGTTACGTTTGTTAAGAAACAAATGTCTGCATCATAGACAGGACACACATATTTTTGGCTGCCCCACAGTGGGGTCTGGCCTACAAATTTCCTAAACCGACTTACTTCGTGACTGACTGAGTGATCAGTTTGACATGGGTGGGCCACTAGATCAGGTAACCGACTACGGTTCCAGCAAGCAGTGACCAACCATGTCATTGAAGTTACACAATTGGTCAGCTGACCAACGATGTTGCAGATAGACATGGAAGTTTCCCTATCGACCGGTAATCAATCGGTGCAACAGTTTGCACACTAACAGACTTAATATTTGCTGCTTGTTCTAGTGGGATGTTTTATAGCAAAAACTCCAATTTTCAAACACTTCAGCAATCTTTTAGAGAGTTGGTACTGTCAGCAGTGTAGTTATAACGGATGTCATGGCCGGACTTTCCAGTGATCATCACAGCAGTTATTGTTGGCCAGGTAATTATTTCATATAGAAAATAAATGGTTGCCATATAACTGTATAAATAATCAAGGTTAAATAATATACTAACCAGTACAGCTGCTTTTTAAACATAGTCATGGAAAAACAGCTGTTTTCTAATATGCTAGGTTTCAACCTAGTTTCAGTGAACATCCTTTTTAGTGAAAAATTAATACGGACAGAATATTCTAGCCAACATCCTGCAGGCAATCACAATGATCACTTGCTCTCTAACAGCAAGCAAAACCCCCACCGTCACAGTTGCCAGGCACAATGGGATATAGCTTATGATTTCTATGTTTTATTAATTTAAATAGGGACATTTTATATTAATGAACATTTAGAGTCAAATGTGAATATACCAGACTTGGCCACCAGGCTGATTTTCATCTGCTGTCCCTTATCTGATCATGCAAAAAAACATGGAAAAATATCTCCAACATTAGAAACAAAGCACAGACCAACTCCATGCCAAACACATACGAATCAGTCTCTACCTTATTTGAGTCAGGGGTAGAATTGACACAAAAGTGGCTTATGGCAATATAACTCCCTGGTACCCGGTGGCGTGGCCGGTAGAGCGCCGGGCCACAGTACCAGACCTTATGGGGGCGGCATGGCTCAGTGGGTAGAGAGGTTGCCTGGCGATCGGAAGGTTGCGGGTTCGATCCCCGGTCCTGCATACAGTATGTCGAGGTGTCCATGAGCAAGATACTTAACCCTTAACTGCTCCCCGAGCGCCATATGTTGGCAGCTCACTGCTCCTATACAATATAGGTTGGGTCAAAAATGCAGAGAAATCCAAATTTCCCCTTGCGGGACTGATAAGGGAATCATCATCATCATCATCATCATACTTGGAGTGCAGAGAGAATGAGAGTGAGTTCGGCTGCTTTTTCAAGTCACTCTTGAGGATCTTCGCTAATATCCCCAATTATGTTTATCCCACTAATATAATCCATCACAATCAACTTTTCATGAGTGTTTTATATCGATATCCATGATCAAATCCTGTAGCATTCTATTCCTTGTGTTCTGTTCTTCCGGGTTGTTATTGTCCAGGCAGTTTAGATAATGATAATTTGTTAATTTAATGATAATCCAGTGGTAAAGCAGGGTGCCACAAGATATCCCCCCCCCCCATTTTCATCCAAAAATGTCACGTCTTGTTCTTCTAAGGTTTTGTCATTGCAGCCCCTAGATGGTCAATGAAAATTTCTTGAGACTAGGAAATTATTGAAACGGTGTTAAAATTTAAAAGGAGAATTCTTTTATCAAAATGAGGTTGTTCAATTTTTTTTAGAATTGTAGTATTTTTAGATTCAATATGAGGTGTACGGACACGGCAATGTTGATTTTTATTTTTTTTTAAGATTTTTTGAAAAATTTGCAGCACAGTATAAAATAATTGTGCTGACTATCACGGTTTCCATCATTATCAATTGTCTTCATTTTCAGTCTGCTTTTTTTAATCTTTCCAACAGGACAAAAAAGAAGTAGATGCTTCTCTTACGTTGGGACTGACCTTACGTGGGATACAAATATTCCAGGTACTACCTCGTACACTGAGTTACAATCAGGAATGGGAGTTTCCTGGATGAGGTATCATTTGCATCAAAACTTACACACCTCCCATTTCATACTCTCCAAATTTTCCGACCTTACTAAATTATATTTCAATGGATTTGTCTGTTGACTCGATTACTTTTTTCAGACAATAAGCACTTTTGGGGCAGCGTAACTCAGGGGATAAAGCAGGTCATATAGTAATTAGAAGGTTGATGGTTTGATCCCTGCCTCCTTAAGAAAACATGTTGAATTGTCCTTGATCAACACACTGTACCCTTAACTGCTCCCCAGGTCCTGCAGCTGCCCATTGCTGCTATATAATTGGATTGGTTCAATGGAGAGAAAAATATTATTGTAGGAATACAATGACCAAATACAGTTGCTTTCCTTTCCCATCAGATTCAAGGAATTGGGTTTATTTTTTAAACGGTAGCTATATTTTAAGCCAGTATTTTGACATAAAATCTAAAGCATCAAAAATAAAGTGATACAAAAACATAATGAGGTAGGTAGGCATGGATAAAAGATATGCAAATGAGCCTACCTTGCTTTGATTAGTACGTGGCGAAGAGGTGGAGAATTCTGTAGTAAAGGCAACATTTTGAACTACCCCTCCTTTGTTTACAACTTGTGAGCAGCCATTATCTTCACAATAAAATGTTTAATTTTCTCAGTCAAATAAATGCTTATTGTGTATAATATTCACACTGAATTTTGTAGGATTATTGTCAGAGTATTTTGAATTAGTATGGTTGTGTGCAATTCGGGAAATGACAAGCCAGATATTGCAGGTTTAATCCCATCATGGGGCATCAGGAAGGGCATCTGGCCTTAATCACTCCGTGTTCCACGCTCTAGGTCTGTGTCCACCACCACATATTCTTCCTTTATAGGAAATTAATATTCAGCGTATGGTTGCAAACATATCATCAAAGTACCTACATATATATGTTTTCAACATCTGTTTTGTTTCAGACATATCTCAGTACCTCTGGTTTATACAGAGTATTGGCATTGTTTAGCATTTGTGCAATTATTTTACCCACAGAAAAAAACAGCACTCATAAAAAAAAACAATAACCAAATATGCATATTTATATTTGCCTTACAAATGTAGTAGTATAGTAGTTTTTTATAGTTCAACTTTTTGTTAGATTGATTAAAATCAAATTTATCATTGAGCTGTAGTGGCTCAGTGGTAGAGCGTAACACCTGGGAGTCATGCATTGTATCCTGCCGCGTAGCTCAAAAAATATGGGGCATTCGTTGTAAAGCACTTGGAGTGGTCATTAGACTAGAACAAAGCTATTTAAGAACAAGTCCATTTACTATTGTTATTTACAACAGAAGACGGCCTTTCCTTAACATGAAACAAATTACAATTATGGACATCAAAAATATATAGTCATTAATTAATGTGTTTGCATTCTATTGTAAGTTCAATTTAACATGGAACCCAAATTGAACCCATGTCTCTACCCCCACCACCACCACTACCATTAATTCTTCCCCAATGTGCTCATATGTGGAATTCATAATGATTTTATCCCTCCATTCCTTTGAGGTGGGACTCCTGGGATTCTTCTA
Source organism: Regalecus glesne (assembly GCA_900302585.1). Lineage (NCBI taxonomy): Eukaryota > Metazoa > Chordata > Actinopteri > Lampriformes > Regalecidae > Regalecus > Regalecus glesne. The sequence goes on from OMLC01038508.1 coordinate 12,548, forward strand.
GCGATATGGTCCAAGTCATACAGTTGTGATAAGAGTAATCTTTAAAATATTGAATTTGTTTTCTGTTATATTGGGTATCATGGTTGTGTCATGAAGGAGAGAAAACCATTGGTGTAGAGGCAGAATGGAACCCAACCAACTCCCCAGTATCTTCAAATTTTTACACCAGAATTAATGAACCATGGAACATTCCCAGATTGTGTGTGAATATGTGCCTTATTTGCTCTTACACTTCCAGCATTGATCATCATCGCCAATTCCCATTTTGGGAAGTCTGGTGATGTACCGTAATATGTCTATGCTATTTTGTGATGCATAGATTTCCCTCAAACTACTCTGATGTTTTTTTTTCCTACATTCGATATAATATCTGAACACTCATTATCTTCAAATTCAGCTGCAAAATCCTTTTGCCATATTACTTTAAAATTAAAGCAGGAATCACCTGGAGTGTTTGAACACTCTGTTAAACAATGAAGCTTTATGAGCTTCCTGAGGTCATTTTTATAATAGTTTTCTTGCATTTCGTGTTATGTCAGTATAGCAGTTAAGTCCATTAAGTCAAACTGTAAGTATTATGAAAACTCTTGATTCTGATTTGGCTTATGTGTACAATCTGTGTTTCAGAATGTGGGCTCTGTCCGACAGCTGTTGTATGATTTCCCCTGGACCAATGTTGGTAAACTGGTATTTGTGGTAAGCAGACCATTTTTTTCAGTTCCCTCCTGTAAACCACACAAATCTTTCACACATAGTGGTCCATGCTGGGGGGCATTTTGTTGTTGATTGCCATGAAACTCGAGATTTTCCCAGGGTACTTGCAGTATTTGTGAAAACTCTTGCTTTGGGAAATTTTCTATAAAGGCTCCTCTTCTCCAAACTGTTGTTTATTTTCATTCTGAAACAGCCTCCTGGAACTAATCACAGAAGAAGGCTTTTCTTTCATGTGAAAACACACCAACCATTTTTTCTTAGGAACTTCTTAGGAAATATTCTTTTGGCTTCTCAACACATCCTGGGTGCTTTGTTTTTAAGTGACTCTAGAGAGCATCAAGGGTTTTAGCGGCTCACTTAACAGGATTTCACCACATTCAACACACTAGGGTAGTATTGCTCAGGAAGTAGGGCAATCATCTAGTAATAGGAGATTGATGGTTTAATCTCGGCCCCTGCAGAAACTGTGTCGAGGTGTCCTTTAGCAAGACACTGAACCCCTAACTCTTCTCTGAGCGTTGCATTGCTGTTGTACTATGCAATGAGATGGGTTAAATGCAGAGAACAAATTCTACCAATCATGGTCATGTGGCAATAAAACACACTTGCTTTCGGCTCAGCATCACTACCTGCCATTTTGAAACCAAATTCAATGTATTCAGGGTCATATTTCCTCATTGCATACTTGGAGCTTTGACTGGATTAGGTCTGTCAATCAAAAAAATAATCATTCGGTGTTATTGCATGTGAGGGAACATTAACTAGCAATACATTTGTCTCTACTTCATAATGTGTCATGATTGCCATGGTGATATTAAAATTAACTGGTCATTGATATTTCACATGTGAATTTGACATGTGAAGACTTGAACAAATTTAGACATAGAAATAATTATCTTTGTTAATTACATTTTTATATTGATCTTACCATTTTGCAGTACCAATGCCTCTGCGGCCTACCCAGCTAGTACACCATGGCTAATGACACTAGTTGAGAAAAGGCTGGTTTAGACGGTTCTGTTGTTGCGTGTTGTAAAAGTAAAACAGCAGTAGTGTGGTCATGTGGTTCCTCTGTGGATGCAAGGGACCTCTTAAGACTCTGCCCCACCCTTACCCCCCAATAACAGGCTCTCTCCTCTACTCCGCCCAGAGGCAGATCATACACCACCACTGCTGCAGCCAAAGGGCAAGTGGGCCAACAAGAAGAAGGACGAGTACACATGTATATGAATAACACCAGATGTTTCGATGGTTTTGGAAAAAAGGGGCGGTTCAGAATATTTATGTTGGTGGGAATGAGCACTAGCGTTTCTGGGTTTCCAGCAGTGTTGGATCCAAGAGAGAAAGATGTGAAAAGAGAAGTTAACATTTTTTGGCTGATCAAAAGGGCAAACTTTAGGACAAGGCCAACTCTTTTTAGTGTGTGTGGGCTCTGTCAGGAAGGTCAAAGAGAAGAGAAAAAAATAAGGATGTGAGTCCTAGCTGTCATATTTGTGGAAGTCAGATGGCCAAACGTGTTTGCATGAAATAAGAAACTTTTAGGGGAGAACATAGCTCAAAAGGTAAGGCGCTCATCGGGTAATCCAAGTTTGGTGGTTCAATTCTTGGCCGCTGCAGCGGAAGTGTCGAGATGTCCTTGAGCAAGACACTGAACTCCCAACTGCTCCCCAAGTGCCGTGCTGTGGTTGCACTCACTGCTCTTATACAATAAGACCAGTTAAATTCAGAAATTAAATTCTACCGGCCTTGGTTGTGTGGCAATAAAACATTTTCCCTTTATTATGATGATTGACTGCACACCTTTTAATAAATTGTTATGTAACACCACCCTCCTGCCATATATGTTCAGGCGGCACTCTGCAGCATATGGCATCACCAGGAGGGAGGCTGTTTAGTTGGTCTTCATGTGGTGTCATCATGGCCTGGTTTTCAAACCACGCCATGTTTAATATTGAAATGACAATACAGTGAACTGTATTGTCATTTCTATATTAAACATGTGGCTTAGTATCATAATGTCTTCTCTATTATGTTGTTACCTTCTTGCTCTGAAGACTATTACATTGTGTAATGTACTGCATGCTGTTATACACACTCACATCTGTAAACATACAGCCATTGGGTTCTACTGTTGACCAATGAGAAGTTTTACTGAAGCAATTTGAGGTTTGAGGCCTTGCTCGAGGGCACCTTGCCTATAGTTGCATTGTGGGGATAGGATTAATTTCATTTACTTTCTCCCACCAAGTTGTTCACAGTGGTTGAATGAAGATCCAACCAGTCACATAGGAACCATTACCCGGACGTTGTCTTTTATATTTGAGTCACTTTCAAAGAACTAACGGTGGGAGTTTTGTTGACCTCATTTCCCTTCAATGTAATGCAAAACTCTACATCTTTTTCTTGGCTCCCATGTACTAATAACACAATATATCCAAAGTGTCTTCATAAAGATTTCAATGAATTAATCTAACACTCAGATCCACAGTCAGTATATGGAATTCATCATATTCTCAAAGCTTTAAATCCACCCTTTTTACTTTTTTAAACTCCAAACTTGTGCAAAAATGTTAATAGGTCTGTATTGAAAACGGCTCTGCTGATACCAGAAACAATTATCATTGGGTTAAGCCTCTGTCAAAATGTTTTTAAAACAAAGCTAAAGCCCACCATTTTATTTAGGTTTTTTCCACTTGTTCACCCAACATGTCTTCTCTTTTGCAAATTGTCAATGATCGGTTTGTTTTCTTCCCTCTGATTAAATAAAGAACATAGAGGTGCTTATCATTTCACTGTACTTGCAAGAAGTTTGACAAAGCCATTTATAGATATGAGGCAACGCCCGGACCTACAAAAGAACTCACTGGTTCATGTACTCACATCAGCTGGTCCATTTCATGTGTGTGTGTGTGTGGGGGGGGGGGGGGGGTTAGGGTTAGGGTTAAGGAAAAAAACAACAACAATGGCTG
>OMLC01038508.1:16250-35327 GCA_900302585.1 Regalecus glesne
GTCCAAAAAAATATTTAGTTCAGAAGTATTCTATGATCCTTAAGAGGGTGGAAAATGAAAGCAAGCTTTGCAAAATATCTAACAATTTCAAATTCAAGATAAAAATGAACAACTCTGCTCAGCTCTGTGTCCCTAAGAAGGATAATTTCATTTTTCATACCTTTTACTATCAGCTGATTTCAACCCTTCAGTGAAATATGCTCTAATTAAGTTTCATGCCTACTAAATGAATACATAAAACAGCTGTGTGTCCATCATTTAGGGGCAGTATAGCTCAGTGGATAGAGTGGTCGTCTGGCAATTGGAAGGTTACAGGTTCAATGAATATGTCAAGGTCCCCTTGAGCAAGACACTGAACCCCTAACTGCTCCCCGCGCGTCGTATGGTGGCAGCTCACCGCCCCCATATAATAGGATGGATTGAAATGCAGAGAAAACCAAATTTCCCCTTGCGGGACTGATAAAGGAATAATGATAATAATAATAATGATGATGATGATGATGATGTGGGTAGTCAATGCTCCTATCCAATAGAATGGATTGAAATGCAGAGAATTCCAAATTTCCCCTTGTGGGACTGATAATGGAATACAAACCTAAAATCTAAATCTTTCCAACTCTTTTAAAGAAACATCTGTAGTGTTGCAGGTGAGCACCTGGATAATATTGAAAAGCAAAAAACTGTGACGAGATGGTTGGTTGATAGTTGTTGTTCATTACTTCTCTGTTTAGGCAAAGTAAATCTAGTTTTTGTTCCCTCTCTAGTCTGGCCCGTCCTTCATTCTTTAGTGGTTGTTGGAAAAGACATTGGCATTGGATGAGGTGAACAATGCAGCATAAGTTGAAATAGTTTTTAACTTTGAAAAGAGGTGGAGTGCTGATGGCACCAGGGTCTAAATAGAGGTCAGGTCCTTGCATTGGGTTGAGTGCATTCAATCCATGAATGTACCATAGTTAACAACACATAAATAAAGAAACTGTTTTCTTATAAATCTCCTCTGGACAATTGGCCAAAGTCTACTGAATGCAATTTCACTAGATACTTGGTTGAATTCAAGGACAGTGGCACTCTATCCTTGACATTGTGTCCTTGTTTCAGAAAAGTCTTCATCCACACTCTGGTTCACCATGGGGGATTTCATGCCACGTAATCATGACAGTAAATTCACATTCCATTCCACCCTATATAATCCCATTGAACAATGTGAAACCAATCAATCACAGTGCTGTAGAGAGTAGAAAATTTAAAATATCTGGGAGTTAATATCAACAAAGACCTGACTTGGACTAGCCACACCACCACTTTTGTTAAAAAGGCCCAACAATGTCTGAACAGCCTTAGCCACCTAACGAAACTTGGCCTGATGTTCCAAATCCTCAGGGACTTTTGAAGGGGCACCATAGAGAGCCTGCTGACAAGCAGCTTCACCACCTGGCACAACAGCTATACCAGCAAGGACCACAAGGCCCTGAGTAGGGTTGTGTACAAACATTTTTGGGTTGTTCTTTTTAGCCCCTTTTGTTTGTTTGTTTTTAGGGAAAGAAGTTTGAGATCCTTCCTGATGGTTTACCCTCGGCCCGTAAGCTCATCTACTACACAGGCTGCCCCATGCGCTCCCGCCACCTCCTGCAACTGCTCAGCAACAGCCACCGCCTCTATATGAACCTCCAACCTGTCCTCAAACAGGTCCGCCGACTGGAGGAGAATGAAGGTATTGCTTCATGATTTTTTCTTAATGTTTTCCCATTCATTGTCAACTGTCAGGTCGCAAGGCCAACAATCCAAACAGGTCACCACTCCATCTCAGGGCGGGTGTGTGGGTTTAAGGTCTGATGCCCTTCCTGAAACCCCGTGGGTGGGTTAGGATTAAGATTAGCTGGAGTCATCACAGCCCTTCCATTAAGTTTTTAATGTAATGGATTAATTGCTATCAGTAATCCAGTACTTGGTATGCATATTGTTGAATCCCTTGAGTTCTAAAATTTGCTTTTGAATTTCCTTGTTTGGAAAAAAACACTAAACAATGTAGAAATTGTTTTTAAGACATTGTCTAAGTATTAAAAACAGAATCTATTTTGCAACATATAGATCAGGACAGACTATTGGCTCATATTGGGATTTATTTACACTCTGATTTGGATGGGTCCTTTTCTGATAATGTGCAGAGAAGAAGCAGTACCGAGAATCGTACATCAGCGATGCTCTGGATCTTGATATGGACCAGCTGGACAAGCGGTCGCGGGCCAGTGGGAGCAGTGCAGGGAGTGCCTCCCACCACAAACGCCTGTCCCGCCACTCCACAGCCAGCCATGGCAGCTCTCACACATCGGGCATTGAGACGGACAGCTTTAGGGCCCCTAGCCAGGCCCCACACCGTCCACTCCACACATGCAGTTCTTCTACTACTAGCCATGGGAGCTCCCACACCTCTGGCATTGAGAGCAGCGGCAAAGAGCGCATTCTGGATGATGACGGTAAGCTACAAAGAGAAGATTATGAATAGTCAAAGTTATTTTAAAATGGAACCTAAGATAAAAACTAGGCATTAAAAAGCATTATAGTAAATGGAATTAAAAACAACAACAAAATAAAAAATCCAACTGAGCTTTGAACAGTATCGTCTATTTGTAATGAATTTATAACTAATACATTTTAATTATCAAAGTAACTATATATTTTTCTTAACTAAACAGATGCTGGTAAAAATTAGTAAATGGGATTCGTTCCAAAATGTAATTACATGTATGAAAAAAATATAGGCAATGTTTATTGTCAGAATTCAACAGCCAAGGTTTTTTGTATAAATAATTATTAATCAGAACAAGTTTTACATACAAATTTTTCAATTTCCAGAAATTTTATTTCATGTGTTGCTTTTTTACTATCCAAAATGTTTTAAATCTGTAATATTTATTAACCTTTTCTATATAACCTATATATATGGATGCTCAGGCATCCATGTGTCAGTTTACTTTTTAGGTCTACCCCTATTGCATGGAAACAAAAGGTTTATCATAGCGATTTTGAGCATATTTCAGTTCATTTAAGCTTAACCATTATTCATTATAGAGGTTGAAATGCTGGTAGATGACCCAAAGGACTATGAGGAGCTTCATGAAATGGCCCTGGAACTCAACCAGGACCTGTGCATCCACATCACTGAGGACATGTTAACCATGTCTCCTGACCAAACCAACGGATACTCAGGTACAGAGTGCGAGTACATCCACTAGACTAGCAACATACTTCATAAAAATCAGTACATTCACCATTTCTACTTAAAAGGACATTGACTTGAGTTGTTCACATGAAACTAACACAACATTATGAGGTTGTGCAACTAAGACCATTCGACAAAAAAGTTGAATCGGTTCAACTGGATATGAAGTTTATTCAGAAACGTTTCGTCACTCAAACAAGTGACATCTTCAGTCTAAGCTCACTGCAAGCATTCCCTCCCTTATAAACTATACATCAATACCACACTACAACAGGCTGGGTTAATATGCAATTTGGGTCAATGACTGCACATTCAGTGGTAATGAGTACCATTCACAAAATATTGGGGAATAATCCTTTTTGCATTTCTACCAAGCATAGAGGGCTTGGTTCTTTGCCATGAGCTCAATTCAGCAAAAACTTCTTTTTCATGTACAGTTAGTCCTAATGGCTTACTTCGAATGTTGACCCAAGAACAGCTTTATTAAAGTATGTTTGGCTAGCTAAAAATTCTGTTCTGCATTTCATGAAGCTGATTTGAGAATGGCTTGGTAGAAAACTTTTGTCAAGTGCAAGTTATTATCCCTCTTGTATCTCTTAGGACTAATCGTGAAAGATGTAAGCTCCTCAACCTCCAGCTCCTCTGAGACGGTGGTGAAGATGAGAGGCCAGAGCATCGAGTCTCTTCCTCAGGTAGGTCACTTTGATAACTCATTAGTTTCAATTGACTGTTGGTGCTATTTTTAGAATACACCTCAACAACAGCATAAATATGAGGTTCATCACATACACTTTTACCCTTGTGTAATTAGTGCTACACACATGCACAGGCTCCAAATACCCATCTCAAGTCCCTAAACTCAATTTATTATCTTTAAAAAAACAATATTTTCTGCAGCCTTGAGACAGAAAACACATCATCCTTTAACTGAAGCTTTTTTTTAAAACATCCTCTTTTTTCATTACCAGCCCAGTTTACACATATTGGTCACACTTAGTGGTGATGATGATGATGATGATGATGATGTTAACAACATGCCCTGGATGTAGCTATACATCTGAAATTCCCCTCTGTTTTTAAATTCACTGCCAAATTTTATGTTGATGTCACATCAGTTTTGGTCAAAATATGTTGCCAGATCATGGCCAAAAGAGCTCATGTCCGTTTGGTTATGTAAGCTTAAAACTTTACCGATACCAGATCAATGCCCTCTACCCAGCTGTCATCATGTCTCACAATGTGTAAGGAAAACTAGATGAGAACAATTGTTGAATTAAGTTGAAAATATATCCAAACTAGCTTTAAATAACCCAACCAATATCAGAGCACTGCATGTATTTTGATCGAAATATGCTTTCCTACAGCTAACACCTTATTCAGACTTTGGTAGTTGGTAGAAAAAAACATTTTTATGGCCATATCTAATTTAGAACATTATCTTAGTCAGATTAATGCATGTAAATGTGGGCACGTAAGATTAATAAGAAAAAAAGAGATGTGATACAAACACTATATACATGGGAAGAATCTTCTAAAAAAACATGTTAAAGGGAAAAGGAGATTTTAAACTACACTAAAAAAAATATTTGTATTTCTCTAAATACTTTTATATGGTCATTTTTTTTCCTTTAGACATCCCTGTGCAGGAAAGCTCAGTCATCGACTGACCGGCACAGCCAATCGCTGGACGACATCCGCCTCTACCAGAAGGGTTGCCCGGAGTGGACAGAGCTCTGCCAGGATACTGCCCACAGCTACACGTTTGGCTGTGCCCAGGAACTGAGTGACAGCTGTGGATACCAGGGTCTCGCAGAGCAATGCACTGGGATGCGTGGGGAACAGTCATCCTACCCCATCAAGAGGACAAACAAGTACTTCTCCCTGGACCTGACAAGCGATGAGGTGCCGGAGTTTGTAGTGTGATTGGACAGAGGACAGGACACCAATGAGGATGTACAGTGGGCAAGACCTCCCTGCTCTTTCCTCCTTCCTGGACAGATATGGAAATGTTCCAGTTCGCATGAGGGGCTAGCTATGAAAGAGGATCATTGAAAAGGAGTGAGGAATGTTATTTTTTGGAATTGCCAAGACTGAATAGCATTTATGAATAAACAGTCTACCATTCACTTATCCTTTGAGATGTGATACAAAACTTTCAAAATATCAGACATTGCAGCTAAGAAACCTGCACACGAACATCATTAACATTGGACATTTCTAAAGTGGATTACTGGGTAAAGAACAGCTCGTGTCTTTTAAGCTGGTCTGTGATCATCTGCGGTGACTGAGGATGAGAATGGAGGGCAAGAGCAACTGTAAGGGAATATCTTCTCTTTGAAGAAAAAATACCTTTATCGATGTTCAAACAGAGTACATCTTCTCCAAATTGGTTTGAAGATAAACATGTGTGCGCCTATTTTAATGATACTAGTGAACACTCAGATAAGCTGTGTGTGTGTATATGTGTATACAGACACACAGAGACATTTGCACACACCACATGTTGCAGCATTTTGTTTTGGACGATATCAATCTCTTGAACAAGGGAAAAAGGAATATGAGCTAAGAAACCAAAGACAAGCTTGAAGCTAAAATGGGAATACCCAAAGAGACTTTTTTAATCCTGTGTGACAGCCATTGAAATGACTTAACCTTCTAAGCCTGTTAAAGAGAATATGAAGGCTAACACAGCATTTAAAAATTTACCAACCAGGAGGATCATTTTTACCTTTTAACTCTTTGAGAGAGCTCAGCGATGTTTCCTTACCTGTCATCGGTCTTCTATGCAAGCAGCATGCCACATTGCTTTACATGCAGTTACCAGCATCAGTTTACTCTCACAGACTGGATCCTAGTAATGTGCACTCATGAGAACACAACGCCCCATGTGCCTTTACCGCACTATGCAGGTCCCCCGCAGTCACTAAACCCTCGCCTTGACAATCACAGAGTTAACCCCTCCTCTCATTAAGTCATGGGGATAATTTTGAGATGGAAACCCTTCAAATCAGAGCATTTCCTATTGATATTTATCCTTGGTCCATGCTGAGTTTGTTTCCCAATAATCAAAACATTGCGCCCAGATGTTTCAGCAGATCAAAACATCTTTCTTCTTCTTTCAAAGAGTTTTTTCCCTTAACATGACATCAACTATTCATCATCTCTCCACATGGAAAGATCCTGTCATGATTATAAACCCTGTTTCATGTCCTGCTTTGATATGCCTCCACATGACAGTCTCCTGACAGGCACAAGGCAGAGTTACTGTTCCTACATGCCATGCCCGTACATATGTGGGGCTCTGTAGTGAAGACACTTGCCTGTAAGTCCACATACAAAATGGAGCCCCAATGGCAAAACAAAGAAAAATTAAACCATTCAAAGTGACATTTGGGCCTCATTCCACCTGATTCTTTTCAAACTGTTATAGTATTTCATTTTTGAACTGGAATTTTTTTATTTTTTTTTAAATTTCCATCCTATGATTTTGTAACATTGAGTTCATTTATGTGTATTTTTGTATGGCTTGCTTCTGTTTTTTGTTCTATATTTTGAAAAGTTACTCCTGTGTTCAGTTGATGTTCAGTATTATAACCATTGTATGTGACAGTATTATGGACCTGTGATGTCAGAATTAATCATCAATATTGCAGCCCAACAGGGTGGGCAATTTTATATAATTTTATCTCACAGAGGATACAGCTGAGAAATACAGATTGTTGTTAAAATGCAATTTAAAGTTGACCACATTCTTAAACTGTTTTCACTAATGTCAGCTGAAATTTAAAACTCCATTTCAATACTAAATTTGATGTACCACAGAAAATGTATTTAATTAAAATATGAGCTTATTGTCATTAATAACAGTTAATAGTTCATTTTATCTCCTAAACGGTAAAAGGGAAATGGACTTATTTTTATTTTGCACTTGTCTAGTCTAGCAACCACTCAAAAGATTTTATATCGTATGCCTCAAATTTACCTGAGCATAGTGGGTTAAGACCAGAGCTCCGTTTCCTAAAGCCCTGTGGTGGAAACAAACTCACTACACCTAACCTGGAGGCACACGCTCTACCACCTAGCCACCACAGCTGATAAATTACACCCTTAACATAAATGGTAAACTGAGTTGTTCTTATAAAACACATGTTTTGTATAGCAACTACTCAAAGCGCTTTAGAACAAATGCCTCACATTTACCGAGCATTGGGGATTAAGGTCAGACTCCCTTTTCCTGAAACCCTCCAATGGGATATAAACTCATTACACCTGACGTAAAGGTGCTTGCTGTCCACTTGAATATACATCCAGCTTTAAAATGTTCTATACGATATATATACATATTTTAAAAATCCAGCAATTCAACTGATTTTTTAATCTTGAGCAGTGCAAGCCTGTATCATGTTTTACACAATCATCAGCTGCCAAGCTTCCATATAAAGTTGACATTAACCTTTATTAGTTAAAAACGTGTTCGTTTTTAAGCTTACTTGACAGCTGATGATTGTGTGAAGCATGAAACGGGCTTGTGCTGCACAAGATTGAAAGAAATCCCTTGACTTACTGTATTATTTTGCTCCTTATTTGTTGAGCATTTTCCCCTCTGTTGATGGTTTGTTTTGAAGAAGTTATACATAAATTATATATCAATGAATATATTTAATATGACCCCTGCTAGGGGGGTGCATGGCTCAGTGGGTAGACCAGTTGCCTGATGATCAGAAGGTTGCATGTTCGATCCCCACACCTGCAGAGAAGCATGTCGAGGTGTCCTTGAGCAAGACACTGTTCCCCTAACTGCTCTGCACTGTGATAGGCTGGTGACCTAGGGTGTACTCCGTCTTTTGCCCAATGAGAACGGAGATAGTTCCGCACCGTGACCCAATTTCGGATAAGCGGTTCACAATTGATGGATGGATGGATGGATGACCCCTGCTTTCTAACAACCAATGTCTTAACTCTTACTAACATGGACCCGATCTTACAATCCGGTCCAAGAATTGCGAACTATAAATTGAATCCTAGAAAGTCTTTTAGAAGCTATCATGCCCTCATTTCTGCAAACAGCAAGTCACAAGCTCAACCTATATGATTGCTCCTCAGGGGAGAAGGCTTCCAAAGTTCTATTTTTCTATTTGTTTTTCTTTTTGGGGAGGTATGGTTTAATAATACTAGCGGAGCATATCAAAAAAATCACATGAACAAAATGAAAATGTACTTATTGTACTGGTGCACAGAGTTAAACGTTTATGTAAAATGATGATGTTACATGTATCTCTTTCATAATGCCAGTGACAGCTGTGTCCACAGGAAGGTGTGACCCCTGCATTCATATAACAGACGGCTCTTGAAAGTGTTTTTTTACAAAGAATAAAGAAAGACGTTATATGGTAGTAGCATGGCTTTAGTGTTCATGTGACTCCACAAAAGTAACAAAACAGTCCATTTGAGTTCAAGACAAGGCCTATTTAAAAACTTACAGGTTCAATGTCATACTGTATCATTCATTATAAGGGAAATTATTATTACATCACTATTCTTTAAAAGATTTTGGCAATATATAAATTTTTGTACTACTTAACTGATTTTTTTCAAAATCTCATCCTTATTGACTGGGTTGTGTCAAATCTATCTAAACAGTATTTGTCATGACACATACTGTAGCCATACAACAACAACCCCCAGTCTTTATTCCTTACAATTTGACACAACTCAAACAGTTGATCCTACCTATACTATAAAATACTTTATTCTGCATTAATGTGTCTGTAACCCTTTCTGTGAAAGGATCTTCCTTCAGAAAAAAGAAAAAAAAAGTTTTGTTTTTTTCTCACCCTTTAGTAAAACATTATTTGTTATGAAGTTTTGGTCTGTGCCTTCTTGGTACTTAATGTCCTCAACTTGCAATAAAAAGGTACATTCTTTTTGTCAAAGTTCTTTTTTTTAGTTATTGAAAGTTGTGGCAAGCTGAAAGCAGATCCTTGTTGTTGTTGTTGTTGTTGTTGTTGCTACTGCTGTATTGAGTATCATTGGCCAGAGAATAAGGACTTAATCTTCTTCAGGATGTCAAGCTATGCACGGGGGTAAAACCAGTTATACCAAATGCAAAATAGTTTAATAGCTCTTTGTGTTTCATTGCAGTGTTTTTATTCTCACAAAAGGTTGAATCAATTTATCAACGTTTGATGAAAGAAAAGTTTCATCACCAACCACTAACGATAGTTTCATATGTAGGATGACCAATACCAATATTTATGTGAAACCATCATTAGTTTTGGCAACTGTATTATTCATAAGGATGGGGTCACCTGGAGTCAGCTCAGACTGAAAATGTCACCGGTATGAATGATGAATCGTTTCTTTCAATACAAAGTCGTGTCCTGATGAAGTGAATTTCCTTGCCTGGATTAATGAGCATGCAAAAAACCATTAAGCCATTATTTATTCACCTAAAATGTCTCGGTGAAAGGTCAATGTGCGATTATATTAGGTTATACTGCTATCTAGTGTTGTGAAATAGTATGACACGTGTTAATTCCAAGTATATCGGGCCATACGGTTGTTAAGGAATGTTACGCAGTGGAACTTCCGATCCAGTTGAACCGATTCACCTCTTTTTGTGGTAAAGCAGTGGAGTCAACTCATGCACGGCCGTCCCTGGAAATCAATAGACACTTTTATTCAGAAAAATCCAAAGGACAATAATTAAAAAGAAACCTTTTTCAGTCGGAAAATTCAACCTCAATGTACAAGTTGTTCAGATAATTTTTGGCTTGTAAAGAAAGCTATCCAAGATTATGATTGTTTCGAGGAATTGTATATTTATTGATGGATAATAATTATGATCCATACTCTAGTATTTGATGTAAAAATATCGGTTGAAAAAAGCCCTTTGAGGTAAAATTGTAATTTGTGATCATTTGTAATTTGGGGAGAGCAATACGCGGCCATAGGCTACTGAACACTGGATCTTCATTGGTAAACGTCACGCCGTCTGGGGAGGAATATGAGGTAGCCACCCACACCAGAGGACCCACAACACGTCTTTGACCCACACGATGGCCGAAATCATGTCTGAGTAAAAAAACGAACCGAATCACGACAGAGGAGACAAGAGCTCCGAACTATTGAACATATTGTAACGTTCATACAGCCTCGCTAGCTCTTTGGTAATGTGACGTCTCTAAGGCAAGCACACGAACCAGTCCACTAAAGAGTCAGACTCGTTAGCTAAGGGCTAGCAAGCCTGTATGAACGTTACAATATAGACTAATTTCAAAATGAATTAATGTTGTGGCCTGTTCCATTGTTCCTGTGGGGGAGGGGTAATTTACATGATACTCACAATGTAGCTGGAGAGTGTTGGTGTTTGGTTTTGTCCTGTGATGTTCTGAATATTGATAAAAGGAGGCATGGTTGTGGAGGATGTTTGGGAGGTTATTGATTGTTGGGGGAGTTGCGTTTGGCAGCGTCATATTTCCCACCATCGATGTGAAATGTGGGCAGGTTTGTTCTGTTACCGTATAGATGTGAACTAGAATCTGTACAAATGTGTTGTGCTACAATGGGGTGAAAATACTCAATAACCATACTTTTAAACAACTGATTGAGATACCGGTTGTTATTCCGCAATGTATTAATCACAGACAGGACATACCTCTATACGCAGTAAACACTGGCCATTGTATAAATGGAAACCGCTGCTCTTGAAGAGAATAGATTGCTAGTCTCTCCCGGATGAGAGTAGTATGGCATTAAAAAGGGAGAAAACTGGGTCACCCCCCTTTCAAACTAGCGCTCCTCCCTATCAATGAAATGAACATCATCATCCTTGAATGAGTGGCCACTAGCCTGTAGATCAGTGTAGATCAGTGTTGGCTCTCCTATGCTGCGTCATCCTCTTTGCTAGCGTCTGTTTGGTCTCCCCTGCAGTCCTGGGTGGACCAACTTTTGCCACAGTGTGTTCTAAGGGTTTGAAAGCAACTGAGACGTGATTTTTTGAAAATACACGTCTCAACTGTTCCGACACTCCCGCCACATACGGAATCACTACCGGTCTCCTCCTCTCCCTCCACTTGGCTGGAGCTCTGTCTGGGACGCTTCCTGGTTTTGACAAACGCCCAGTTAGGGTAGCCACACTTAACCAAGGCCTGTTTAATATGGGACTTCTCTTCCTCCCCGGCCACTGAGTCAGTGGAGACGTTGTCAGCCCGGTGGTACAGAGTCCTAATGACTCCCAGTTTATGCTCCAGAGGGTGGTGGGAGTCAAACCGTAGACACTGGTCCGTATGTGTGGGTTTGCGGCACACGCTAACAAACAACCGCCCCCCAACACCAACCTTCACCTCACAGTCTAGGAAAGCCAACACGCCATTTTTAGCATCCTCCCTTGTAAATTTGATGTGGGCGTCCACTGAGTTAATGTGTTCAGTGAACAGTGGTACGTCCTGGGATTTTAATTTTGTCTCCATGCAGTGGTCCTCCTCTGACCTCACAGCAGGACAGTCAAAACTCCACCATCTCATGAGGACCAAAGGCTCAGCAGAAACGCAGGAGCGACCTCTGTAGGATTTTTAGAGAATCACAGGAGACGTTCACTTGGTGCTGCAAAACTAAGTTGATGTTCTGTGGGAATCGAGAATCAGACTGTTTTGTATTGCACTGAAAGTAGTTACCATAACCAGTATTTATGCGAACATAACACAGACACACCAGTAGAAGTAATTGTCAACAATACTAACCATGCAATAGTTCTTGAGGACACATTTCTGGTGCGATACTTGAGCATAACATCTGCTGGAAGCCTCACATAAGATAGAGGAGAACAAAGAGAACAAGTAGTACTGGAGGCTTGAGAAAGACAAGGCCCCTCCTGGACCATAGAGTACTGCACATTCTGTATTGTCTTGATGTGTGCTCAGTAATCCAGGAATCAGTAATCCAGGGAGTCACACAAAAGGTGAATTGGTTCAACTGGATCAGAAGTTGATCCAGTTGAACCAATTCACCTGTGTTGTGACACATTCTGTATTGTTCACTAGTGTTGCCATGTTTGAATGATGGTGTGAAGGTTTGGGGGAACACCTACAACATTATGTGTACTGCAAAAAGGAGCACTAAGGACAGTAAACAATATAGGACGTCTGGAACACACACAGACTGTTTTAAGACCTACATCCAGATGACCTGACTCCCACCATATATCCCACCGTCGTCTACTGTTTCCAACCCATACAACATAGCTGGTCTCACTACCATCTTGTAAACCATCTCTTTCACCCTTGATGGTACCCTTCTGTCACACATCGAGCCTGTCCGTGCTAGAGGAACATCAACTGCTGAACATTGCAGATGACGGTGGCCTTAAAAGTATGTTTCAGACAACAACTGTGCCAGTGTTCTGGATTAAAATCCAGGCAGAATATTCTGAGATTACCCGAAAAGCATTGAAAACCCTGCTTCAATTTTTCAACCTCCTATTTTTGTGAAGCGGTAGTAGTAGTAGACTGGACCTACGGGACACACTTCAGGTGTCATTGTCTCCCATTACCCCCAGATGGGACCGGCTCATGGCAGAGAAACAAGCTCAGGGATCCCATTAATTCTCATTATTATTATTTGATTGACTTGTTCACCTTTTTAAATAGAAATGATCAGTATTTATCCTACGTTGAATGAACTGATTGTGAGTTGCTATATTTCAAAATAAACTTAATCAGCATAGTCACTTGAATTACGTTTTTGCTATCATTTTTTCTTATTAGAAAGGTTTTTCATTCTAAAATAAATACTTTCATTAACAGATTATTAATTTATGAACAAAAGGTTGTTTTTTGTCTTTTGATATTTGCATTTAACATAAGACCACTGCGGGTGATTTATTATTCAAATACAGCGGTCCTGGCCGTCACCAGGACCGCTGCGTCTTTAAGGATTATCGAGCTGGCTCCTGTAGCTCATGGACAAGGCCTTAAGTGGTGTACACTCAGTGGCTCTTTTTACGTGATTCTGTGATACTGATGACACCAACTGGTGATTTAGATGAATTACAGAATAGAGCCAATGCAGATGAATAGTCTATGTGGAAAAAGGCTCAAAGATAATGTATGGTATGGACCTGATGGGAAACCATCCCTGCTGAAATATCCCTTTCCCCACTACGTGACGTTGACCCATGGTTGGGATCACACTTCCAAACGGGGGGGGTGATATCTCAGTTGAATAAGTTCTGGTTCTATGATTTTTGCTGGGAAATTTTGTAAACAATGTGTAATTTGTGAAACTAAAAACGTTGGCAGATGTGTTGATGTACCGCAAGGTGCCTATATACCTCCAGACAATCCATTTGATCACCTTCCAATGGATTTTGTTGGACAGACACCAAGTGAAGGTAAGAAATGTGGTTTGCTGATACTGGAGGTGTTTATCAAATGGACTGAGGCCACATCCAGACAGGATGCAAGTGCAGTATCAAAAGCATTGATCAGGTACATCATTCCTCGATGGGGTATTCCAAGTAAGATCAGTAGTGACAATGGAGCCCCATTAGTAAATGCTGCACTAAGGAGTGTGGGCGGATACCTTTGCATAGACATGAGACAACATGTAGCACAAGATAGGATATTGAGGAAAGAGGGAGTGATTGGGAGCAGTTGAATGTCTGAGAGCTGTCCGCCCAGGCGAGCGGGTGTTCGCAATTGGTTGTTTTGTTGTCAAAGTGTGCGAAAAGTTTTTGTCATTTCCGGCTAATCAAGGTCGACCTGATTGAATCCAGGTGGTGCAGAGGAGGGTTGATAGACGCTGCTCGCCTAACAGGACGTCACAATTCCAGCTGCCCACACCAGGGAAACACGGCTACCTGACTTCCAGAGGCTGCTTTTCGACACATAAACGCAGGTTTTTTTTCTTTTTGCTCGGTGGAAAGCTCGGTCAGAAGGAAGATTCTCTGTGGCGTCCCGTAGCGTCAGGACACAAGATGGCGAACCAGATCCAAAGGACCCCGTTTTCTCCCCCTTTTTCATCACACCATTGAGCGATCCCCTGCGGCGCTACCAGAGCGGTAGGAGTATCAGGATTGTTTTATTTTGGACTGAACCGATTATGATTATTTCTTTTCTTTGAACTGAGAGGACCTAAACACTTACTTGAACGGAACACAATTGAACCGGCTAAAACTGTCAATACTTTTTGTTGTTATTCTGAAGTGAAGGATTGCGATTCGTTTGTTTATTTGATTGTTGTATTTGAAATATTTTTTTCTATACTTTTATAACTGTTCAGTAAATTCCCGGCCTCTACATATAAAGCCAAAGTCTGGTGTAACTAGCATCTTGCTCCCACTCCTCAGAACCTGGAACTGGTCCAGTGGCATCGTTGATGTGACGCCAATGCTACACTTGTCTATCATCCCACCAGCGGAGGCCTGGTTGAGAGAAAATAGCACCCTCAAAAACAAATTGACTGAATGTTGTAAGGAAATAGGATAACCTTGGACTAAAGCCCTTCCCCTGGTTCTCATAGATATGAGAGCAAGGGTGAGAGTAAAAAAAATGATTAAGCCCATTTGGAATTCTGTTTGGGTGACCATTAACTACAGTGATGGGTCCAGTTCAGAGGCCACTCCCCCACACAAGTCAATGTGAGGATGGAATGATAAGTTACTGTGCTAACCTGTCTTCTGTGCTTTCTGATATCCATAAGCAGCTGAAGATGTCCCTACCACTAACATCATGAAAACCCTTGAGTGGCTTGTCCTTGGTCATCTCTGTCCCCTGGTGAGCCCAGTGATGGATCCACTTCAGTTTGCTTATCAACCTGGCATAGGAGTGGATGATTCTGTCATCTTCCTCCAACACTGAGCTCTGTCTCACCTGGAGAAACCTGGGAGCACTGTGAGGACCATATTCTTTGACTTCTCCAGTGCTTTTAACACCATACAGCCTGTGCTTCTGGGGGACAAGCTGGTGCATACAGTCCTGGATTAAGGACTACCTCACCAACCGCCCACAGTATGTGAGGACACCAGACTGTGTATCAGACTTGGTTGTTTGTAGTGTCGGGGCCCCACAGGGAACAGTCCTGGCTCAGTTCCTCTTCACCCTCTACACTGCAGACTTCTCTCATAACTCACCCACCTGCCACCTACAGAAGTTCTCTGATGACTCTGCTATCGTCGGCCTCATCACATATGGAGATGACGGGGAGTACAGAGAGCTAATTCATAACTTTGTGGACTGGTGCCAGCAGATCTGCCTCCAGATCAATGCGGGTAAAACCAAGGAAATGGTGGTGGATTTTCGCAGGTGCACGCACTCCCCTCTGACACCGGTGAACATCCAGGGGATAGACATTGACATGGTGAGGTCCTACAAGTACCTGGGTGTTCACCTGAACAATAGACTGGACTGATCACTCAAAAGCACTACATAAGAAGGGCCAGCGCAGACTATCTGCTGAGGAGACTGATGTCTTTTGGAGTGCAGGGGTCACTCCTCAAGACATTTTATAACACGGTGGTGGCACCAGCCATCTTCTATGGAGTGGTCTGCTGGGGCATCTCAGCTGTGGATAGGAAAAGACTTGATAAGCTTGTCAAGAAAGCAAGCTCAGTTGTGGGATGCCCCTTCAACACTGTGGAGGTAGTTGGACAAGGGAGGATGATGGCTAAGCTGTCATCCATGATGGGCAATACTTCTCACCCCATGCAGGACTACATTGCTGGGCTAGAGAGCTCCTTTAGTGATAGGTTACTGATCCAAGGTGTTTGAAGGAGCGTTTTCGTGGGTCTTTTCTTCCTGCAGCTGTCGGGCTCTTTAATCAGCACTGCTCCCACAATAAAACAACCCCAAAACATGTACAGCAATAACTAACTAGAATATACTGGACAACTAACAATGCCATCTGTCCATACTGTATATAATGTACATATTCCTACCCTGTTTAATATTGTCTATACTAAATGTTATTTCCTAGATGTGACATCTCTGTTACTGTGCTCTACACTGGCTGGTGTTACACCGCAATTTCCCCCAGTGGGACTAATAAAGGAATATCTTGTAACACCCAAAGCCTTCAGTATTTCTGGACAGATCTCATCAGTCTCTGAGGCTTTGCCACTGTGGAGTTTTTTGACTACTCCACTGACCTCCTCCAGGGAAATTGATGTTGATCCTCAATCATCCCCCAGCTCTGCCTCTATCCTAGAGTGTGAGTTTCCTGGGTTCAGGAGTTCCTCAAACTGCGCCTTTCAGCGCCCCATGCTTACTATAAACAGCTAGAGAGAGTCTGACTGACCGCTGTTACATGGAGGTGGAGTGGGGAGGAAGGGTTTATATAGGAGTGACTTGCAGAGGAATCGGGGGGGAGAGGAGGAGGTGAATTTTTGATTGGATATAATGAAAAGTCCTGGAGTCTCTTCTGCCATAGTGGTGGATACACTGTCTGTCATAATAATAGAAGATCAGTGATACCTATCTCCTCCTCTGACAGAGTAGGAGTGTATCTGGACTGGTCTGCTGGAACTCTGTCCTTCTACAGAGTCTCCTCTGACTCACTGACACACCTCCACACCTTCACATTCACTGAACCTCTCTATGTTGGGTTTATGTTGTCACATGACTCCTCAGCGAGTCTGTGTTAGATAGAGGAGGTAGCGACACCTCCTGACTACACACACACACACACAGGTGTAAGTGGAGCAGAGCTGTTTGTGTCATTGGGAAATGAAATCAATGAGTTCTGTCAGCAGGTAGAAGCAAGTTATTAATGTGACACAAGTCACTTTTAACCCTGCAGCTTTCTAGATGGTTCTTCTAATAGAATAAAGTAGAACAGAACAGAATCATCTTGTTCCTCTAAAGGGCTTCATCATAATACATAGTAAATCATACTTTTCATGTAGTGTGCTGTTAATCGTATCACTCCATCATCATCTACATTCATTTCTACTGCTACAGATAAAAAGTGTTAGAGGTATAAATGAAGATGATCTTTGTCTGGTTGGGTTCAGACAGTTTGTAAAAACGGACTCCTTGCTTTTCATGTTCAGTGTGTAGATGTTCTCCTGTAATGAACTATGATGTGATCTGGTCTACGGTGTGTCCTGGTAAAAGTTGTACATCATGTTACACAATGTCTATGTTCTGTCCTATCTGGTGTTTCTAGCACTGCTTCTTCTTTCAGCCCATTCCCTGTTTTTCAGGGATCACCACAGTGGATTTGATAGTTTCCATTGTTCTTTTCTAGCTCTAATGTTCAAATCTTCAGTCTGTGTTCAGTCGTTCTACATTGTCACATGTGGTGATTTCCAGCAGCCTGTCAGACATTTTTGATTTCCACATTTTCGTGATTGGTTTTGTAACATAGCTGCCCTTAAGCTGAATGATGCAACAATGTACACGATATAACCTCATAGATGCCACATCAGAGCCTGTTGTGTTGTGTTGTGTTGCACTAAAGTCCATACACTCCCACAATCCCGAGTAACACACACACATGTCCCACAGCCCTGAACACTATTCACCAGTATCCACACGTTTCAATAGTCAGAAGTCTTTGTGTAACACCTGACACACCAGTGGCCAGATCAGTCCTTGACTGCACTACATCTTCATTCAGCAAACACATGCTGTCACTATAATGACCTGAAGTCATCACAGCCTCAACTCAGAGACCACACCTTTCTCCAGCTGCAGCCACTGAGCCCCAAACTGTTCACACACCAGTCACACCTGCAGGGTCAGTCAGCAGGGCCAGGAGCCATGTCCATGTGCTTTGGAACAATGGATCCTGACGATGCCCAAGTTGCAGGACAACAGAGAAGAAGAAGAGGAGGACGAGGACGACAACAAAGACAAGAAGTCTCAGGTGAGGTTGGTGCCACCCCAGTTCATCATGTGCTCCGTTCATGTGCATCAGTCTCCCCATGTTAAATAAAGCTACGCACAGGCGTCCTCTAAGAGTGGAAGGACAGACATAGTCACTTCAAGTGAACGCCGATGATGAGGATCATGATGATGATGAGGATGATTTTTTTTACAACAGTAATGGAAGAGCACAGGTCAGTAATGGTCAAATGTTATCAAACCCAAACAGTTGAAGACCAGGGAGTCTTCCTAGGACCTGACAGCATCAGGATTCCCACCATTTGAAGGGAATTCAAAACAGAGTTAAGGAGCAATGGTTCCAATATGAGCCGATAATGACTGTACTGTAGAGACTTTTACAGTATATAGAGTGTGGCCCATCTCTCCAGCCTATCAATACAGTACTGCATAGTATTGCCTTACAGTAGCTGTAGGCACACAACAGTACAGCCCCACCTCACTTTCTGCAACGACCAGCTCACAGTCACCCCCCTCTGCTCATCTCATCATCCCAACCCTTCCACCCCCATTCATACCCTCCAGCACACAACCCTGCTCCGACTTGTCTCTCACAACACTCCAAGTGAGGAAACAGCTGAGGAGGATCAAGGCAGGGAAGTCTGCAGGCCCAGATGGCATCAGCTCCAGGCTCCTGAAGTCCTGTGCAGATCAACTATGCAGGCCTTTGGAATATATGTTCAACCTGAGCCTGAAACTGGGGAGAGTGCCACTGCTATGGAAAACATCCTGTGTAGTACCAGTACCCAAGACTCCACACCCCAAGGACCTCAACAGCTACCGGCCGGTGGCTCTAACATCACACATGATGAAGACCCTTGAGCGGCTGGTCCTTGGTCATCTCCGCCCCCAGGTGAGCCCAGTGATGGACCCACTACAGTTTGCCTATCAACCTGGCATAGGAGTGGATGATGCTGTCATCTTCCTCCAACACAGAGCTCTGTCTCATCTGGAGAAGCCTGGGAGCACTGTGAG